>WNWK01005017.1:0-128549 GCA_009830355.1 Cherax destructor | reverse complement strand
ACCCACAGTGATAAATTCAATAATACATGACTTAGTAAATGCTTTTTAAATTTTTTCCGCCTATATAAAAAAAAATTATCTTTTTAAATTTTTCCCCAATGTTCATTATAAGTAATAACATAGTAATATGGCGGGGAAAAGCCTCTTAAGTCTAAAGGACAATGCTCCTCTGAATACGGGGGTACCTTGCTACAAATGTGTTGATTTGCTGTTTTTTCACCCTGGCAGATAAGTTGCATGTATAAGAAGCAACAGAAAAAGGATAATTATCTTCACAAAATTTTCATATTGCGGCTTGGTGGTTGTAAAACTTCAATTAGCTTCAAAAGGCCCCGTCTGTTAGTGCAAAAGGAAAATGAACTTGGGGCATTTGTAAAGTTGGGGGAGGACCTCCTGTATATTGGCGTGGTACTGTGGAAAAGGGCGCATTGCTGACTCAGACAGGTAAAGCACTGGGGGGTTTAAAGCCAGTAACTGGCCACTGTTATTTTTTTGCATACATGTATATATGTTATTGTATGCAAAGGGATCAAAAAAATTTGTTTTTTGGGTCGCCACACAAACCAAAAAAATGTGATATCAGGCATGCAAGAAAAATTTTAAAAAATGAGACATTTCAGGGGGTAATGTTCTTGGTGGCTACAAAGAACAAGGGTTCCATAAATAACCTCCTTGTTTACACAATTTCTTATGATATTGACAAAATGTGAAGGGGGGGATAATGGGGGTTTTGAACTGGTGTTACATATACAGTACATTATATATATTTTGTATATATATATGAATTTATACACAGTATGTGTGCTTTTTACCTGTTATGCTTTTTCTCAAAATTTGCAGATTTAACTTATATGGTGCAGATAATTTTGCCAAACAAAGTACATTATTTTTTGTTGTGACAGCAAAAACCCAGTCCCAACATCAAAAAAATTTCCCTACTTAATTTTAAAATTTTTATTATTTTTCCCATACTTCTCTTTAACATTCTAGCATTCACTTCATTTACAACCTCATCTATAAATACATTTCCCCCCAGTGACCTCAAACTTTCCTATAAAAAGCTCTATTCTAATAAAAAATACACTGTACTCCTCCCCTCCCCTACAAACCAAACCTAAGACTCACTTTTCTCACAAAAGCTTTTTATAGTTTTTAAAGTATACTCCTATTCCATAACTTTAACACATGAACCACCTCCCATTAAGGAAAGGGTGACTAAAAAAAAGAAAAAAAAAAAAAAGGGGGAATCATTCATTCAGTTGCTGTGTCTTGCCCAAGTGCTGACATCACAGTTCAGATGAACCTCCAAACTGTAACATCCTCCCCCCTTTTCCCAGGTCCCCATTTTTTTTTCCACTTCCGGGGCCCCAAGTCCAGCAAACCCGGTTTTCCCATGAAACCTATCAAAAATGTTACCTTGCCCCCACACCCCAAAAGCAAGCCATAAAAATCCTTTTTTTTCCAGTCGCCCTGATCAAACTGACACACACACACACTCAAAACCTCCTCTGCCCCTCCCCCCAAACCCTTTTCCTGGAACAACCTCTACCCCTTCCTTCCATCCCAGGTTTTCTATTTCTTTAAATCAAAATTTCTTAAATATTTAACTTTTGGGTTAAAAAATATATTCACAACAACAAACATTTAAAAGGGAAATTTATAAGTTCTGTCCAAAATTAACTCATAAATTTAAAAATTTTTAAGAATATAATACTGCTTAATTTTGGGGGGGGCCCAAAATCGGTGTTGGAAGGGTTTTGGGGGAATTTTGGCTCGGTATTACCCCGATCCGCTGGGATTTGGGGGTCGCCCCGGACGCGTACGCGTGGCCCAGCTGGGCCCTTTCGGTGTGCTATTTTTACAAGCGGGGGCCACCCCCGCATTCATACCAGTATATTGTCTTTTATTCCACTGTTTTAGTGCTTGCAACTGCAAAAAGCCACCATGGGTCCAAGAAAGCTCCTAGTGCCAACCCCTGTGGAAAAGGAATTCAAAATCGGTAAATTAAAAGGGAGATAGCAAAATATGAAAGGGGAGTGCGTATCACTGAGCTGGCCAGGCTCTATGGCAAATCCCTTTCCCAACCATCTCTTCCATTATGGCCAAGAGAAAAAATCAAGGGCTGTTGTTGCAAAAAGGTTGCAAGTATGGTCACAAAACAGAGATCTCAAGTGCGGGGAACAAGGGGAAATTTTTTGTTGTTGTGGATAAAGGGGAAACAGTTAGCAGGAGATAGTGTTTCGCAGGCGATAATACGTATGTAAAAAAGCAAGGCAGTTGCATGATGATCTCGTTAAGAAAATCCCTGCAACGAGTGCTGAATTTGAATGAATTTAAACCCCGGCAAAGGGCTGGTTTGACAGTTTTAAACCCCTTTGATTTTTCCCATTCCGTATATACCGTCTTACGAGCCAGTTTTTGGGGGTTATATACTAAAAAAATTCTGCGGCCTCAAATCAAAGGGGAAAAGCTGATAGGCCCATTTTGAGAGAATGGGTCTGTGGGTCAGTGTGCGCGGTAAAAAAAAATCCCACAGAAATTTCCCATTAAAAAAAAAACTCCGACCATTTTTTTTTGGATTAACCCCAAAAAACTTTGAGTTTTATTTTCTTATAAGTTTTTTATGGTTGTATTATCTTTTTGTGGCCCTCTTTTTGATAGAATGGAAAACATATTACAGGAAAAAGGGGGTGTTTTTGATTAGTTTCATATAAAAACGTCTTGAAATTGAGCTAAAAGGTAGGGGAAAATGTTAAATTTTTGCCAATGTTCAGGAGTAAAAAATCATCCATCGTCAATACACATCAACTGGTGAGTCTAATATTTTTTCACAAGTGCACAGATATTATTTATACCATTTTTACAATAATGCAATAGTCTGAAACAAATTGAAGAGATAACATCTTTTTTTAAATTCCCGGAATTCTGCATTGTTTATTCTGGCCCCCTATTTTGAAATTGACATCTTTTTTTTTGCATGAAATTGGAAAAATTTTAAAAATTTCTGACCCTTTATTGGGTAGTTGAAATCGGTAAATTGGTGGTTTCTTGTACTCAATCGATAGAACAAATGGAGTTCTAAAGAAATAGCTATGAGTTTATTGGGCTGTAACAATGGAATTGGGCCAAAATAGGGCCAAAAGTCGGGAAATGGATCATTTTGTCGTGACATCGTTAACTGGGGGAAGCAAAATTTTAAAATAAGTTTTCCATCAAATTTCGTATTTTTAAATTTTATTACCATGGGAAAAGATTCTCTATTATTTCATAAAAAAAAAAAAATTTTTTTTTTCCAAAAATTTTTTTCCGACTAGAATGACAGTTTCAGAATGGGGCCTCCGACAGTCAAGGTTAAAAGCGAAGTGGCATACATAGTGTTGTGAGGCATGGTGGGGCGGCCAGTTCTGAAAAAAGTGCGGCTAAAAATTCGTGAATGAATTCGTGAGGTACATAGAGGCTGAAAAATTTTCCAAACCCCAACAAGTGTTCAATTGGGGTGAAAACAGGCCTTTTTTGGGAAAAGAAAAAACAGGACCTTCATTACACAGGGGGAAAAAAGGCACCCCCCAGGCCCCAAAGCCTATGAAAAGACAGGCTAACTCTTATGCTTTGGCCAATGCCCCAGTGGTGATTTTTAAAGTAAAGCCTTTAGTGGTGTATCATTCTGAAAATCCCGAGTATTTAAGAGATGCGGTGTCTCCAAGTCTAATTTTTTTTGTGATGTGGAAGTCTAACAATAAGGCATGGGTCACTAGGGACATTTTCTTTGAGTGGTTTTATGAAGTATTTGGCCCCAGTGTAAAAGAAATATCTCGAAAAAAAAATTTCCCTTTAAAGTGCCTCCTGATAATGGACAATGCCCCTGGTCATCCCCCAGACTTGGTAGAGCAAATTGTGGAGGCCCAAAGTTCATCACAGTAAATTTTTGCCCCCTAATCCCCACCCCTCTCCCCCAGCCCATGGAACAGGTCTTTTTGCAATTTTAAAAAAAACTCTACATCAAAGCAATGTTTAAAAAGTGCTTAGGTACCACAGACATGAATATGAGCCTAAAAGATTTTTGGGAAAAGGGACCCCATTTCCATATCCTGCATTTGTAAACCTTAAAAGGTAAGGCTTGGGGGGGGAGTGATTTCCCCAGGACTTTGAACTCTGCCGGGAAAAAAATTGTGGCCGGGCTGTGTCCTGGGGGATTTTGAAGGTTTTGGGGCTGAGCCTCAGAACCTGACCCCTGACCCTGTTGTGAAAGAAATTGTGGAACCCCCAAAAGTCCATGGGGTTTGGATGTTTGTACTGAGGATTGGAACAGCACAATAAAAGAGATAACCACTGAAGATCTGCAAGAGCTTCAACAAAAACAACAGACCACGGTTCGGGAAAATGGTCAGAGGAGGAAAAAGGGGGAAACAGAAATGGAAAAAAGGTTGCCTTCTTCAAGGATTGGGGAATCTGTGGCAAATGGGCTGATGTGCAAGCCTTTATGGATGATTATCCCCCAAACCCAAAGCTGTTGCAGGCGTGTTGGCCCATGTACAATGACAATGTGGTGTCCCATTTCGGGGAATTTTTTAAAAAAAGCCAGACAAGGCTCCCGGGGCAGATTTTTTTGTTGAGAAAGGGGTTTGACTCTCAACCTGGTCCCAGTGGCATTAAAAAAAAAGGCCAGTCAAAAAAAGAACTTGCCACCTGCAAATGTTAAAAAGGGGATTCCCCCTTCCCAAAAATGGGATACTCCCCCATCCCTTTTCCCCCCCCTCCCGTCTTCCCCCATCAACAACTCTTCAATAAATGTAAATGACTGTTATTGCCCTTTTTTTCTTTATTTCTCCTTAAAAATTTTGTTATTTGAATGTTTTTGTTGTAAAAAAAAATTTTTTTTAATTTCTTTTGGATGTCTGGAACGGATTAATTTTTTTTCATTTTATTTCTTATGGGGAAAATAAAATCGGAGTTCGACCCAAAACCCGGGGATCGGCGGGCCCTCTGGGCGGATTAATAAAGAACCGGGGGTTTACTGTATCCCAAAAGGGTTTTAAAAATTTAATTTAGCATTATCTGCTATCAATTAAATATTTTTAAATTTTTAATTTTCAGACTTAACTTTTAGTGGAATTACATAAAAACTTAATACATGCCGGGTTTCTTTGCTGAATAAGCCAAGTCAATCAAATTTGTCAAAATGCCCCAATGTTAAAAACTTTGCTAGATATATTCATCTGAATTAACATGGAACAAAAATATTTAACTTTGCATCAAAACTTGGCTTGAACCCAGCCTGGCAAAACTTAACCAACAAAATACAGCTTTGTCTTTTGACCAACCTAAAAATCAGTTAAAACTTTATATCTATCATGTTATTACTGGTTTTTATGGTAGTAGGTTGGTAGACAGCAACCCCGGGAAATACTACCGTCCTGGAGGGGACTGTGAAACAGAAACCTGAAACTGTTTTAAAGATGGTAGGGGTTGCTGGTGTCTTTCTTTTCATAAACAAGCTGGAAAACAGGTATTTTACTTCTTCTACTTACACTTTAGGGGCCCCACTACACTGGCATACACATGCATATATATACATTAAAAATCTAAGGGTTTTTTTTCTTTTTTTTTAATAGCTCTTGTTCTTTTTTTTTTCTCTTTGTCCATGGGAAGTGGGAAAAAATCTTTCCTCCGTAACCATGCGTTCGTATGGGGGGACTAAGATCCGGGAGCAATGGGCTATTTAAACCCCCTTTTCCCCGTCAAATCTACTAAAAACGAGAAGAAGAAAAACTTTATAAAATTTGGGGTTTTCTGAATGTGGGGTGGATTAGTGCGGATATAAGAAAAAAGATGATTGCCCCTGTTATGAAAAAGAAGTTGGATGTCCTGGCCCCAAAAGGGAAAAAAAGCTGGGGGGGGGGAAGGGGTTTCAGTGGGGGAAATAAATGGGGTTAAAATGGGAGTATCGGGAAATTGGAAAAAAAGGGAAGGGGGAAACAATAATTTGAAGGATGGGGTTTGGGAAAAGGGAAAAAGGGGGAAAAACAAAAAATAAATTAAAAGGGTTATGTGGTTAAAAAAAAGGGTCGGATCCGTTGGGGCATAATAAACGTGTATGCACCTGGAGAAAAGAGGAGTGTAGAGGGGGGAAAAGAGATTTTGGGGGATGTTAAGCGGGAAAGTATGGGAAATTTTTTTAACCCCAAAAGAAGGAAAATTTTGGTAGGGGCCTAAAAGCAAAGTGGGAGAAACATGCAGAGAGGGTGTAGTAGGAAGGTTTTGGGGGGCCAGGTGTAAAAGATAATTTGGGGGCCCTTTGATTGAAAAATTTGTATAGAAAGGGGTTTGGTTTTGGGAATACATATTTTAAAAAAAAAGAGGATAAATAAGTATACAAGATATGATGTAGGGTAATGACAGTAGTTTGTTAGACTTTTATTGGTAGATAAAAGACTTTGGAAATAGACCCAGGATGTACATGTTTATAGAGGGCTACAGATATATCAGATCACTTTTTTGTTATAGCTTCGTGGGAGTAAAAAGGGAGATGGGATACAAGGAAAATAGAATCGTAAGTAAAAAGAGGTGAAAAGGGTTTTTAAACTAAAAAAAGGCAGTTAGGGTAAAAATATAAACAACTATTGGAGGGTGATGGGGTGGGGAGAGGTAGGGAAATTGAAAATGTATGGGATTTGATTTTAAAAAGTAGTGTTAGAGTGTTCAGCAGAAGTTTGTGGTTTTCAGGCGAGGGGGGTGCGGGGGAAAAGGAAACGGTTTGGGGGAATGATGATGTAAAAGAGAGTATTTAAAGGGAAAAAAGTTGGGATATGAGGGGGTTTTTTCAAAATAGAAGTGATGCAAGGAGGGGAAAAAGTATATGGAAGAAAAAGAGAGGTTAAAGGGGTGGTGAAGCAATGTAAAAAGGGGCAGATGAGAGTGGGTGAGATGTTATCAGCAAATTTTTTTTGAAAATAAGAAAAAGTTTTGGAATGAGATTAATAAGTTGGGAAACCTAGAGAACAAATGGATTTGACAGTTAAAAATAAAAGGGGAGTTATTAAATGGGAAGTTAAGGGATCGGGGGAAAATGGAGAGAAAAATTTTGAAAAATTTGTTAAATGTTGATGAAGACAGGAAGCTGTGATTTGTTTTGGGAAGGAGGAATAACATCTTGTAGGAGTGTGGAAGAGCCAGTTGTGGGTGTAGGGAAGTTGGGGGAAGCAGTGGGTAAAAATGAAAGGGGGTAAGGCGCTGGGATTGATGGGATAAAGATAGAAATGTTAAAAGCAGGTGGGGATGTAATTTTTGGGTGGTTGGGGGCTATTATTTAATAAATGTATGGAAGAGGGGAAGGTACCTGGGTTGGCAGAGGCGTGTATTGTTCCCCTTTTTTAAATTAAAAGGGGGCAAAAAAGTGCAAAAATTATGGGGGAAAAAGTCTGTTAGTGTACCTGGTAAAATGTATGGTAGAGTTATTATTGAAAGAATTAAAAGTAAGACAGAAAGCAGGATAGCAGATGAACAAGGGGGTTTAGGAAAGGGGGGGGGTGTGGGCCCAAATGTTTACAGTGAAACATATAGGGGAACAGTATTTGGATAAGGGGTAAAGTTTTTGTGGCATTTATGGATTTTGGGAAAAAGGGGTATGATAGGGTAGATAGGGGGCAAAAGTGGCAGATGTTGCAGGGTGTGGGGAAAAAGGAAGGTTCTGAAAGCTTTAAGAGTTTTTTTGAGGATAGTGAGGCTCCCGGTTAGAGTGTGTAAAGGGGGGAAGGGGACTATTTCCCAGTAAAAAGTGGGCCTTAGACAAGGATGTGTGATGTCCCGTAGTTGTTCAATATATTTATAGATGGGGTTGAAGAGAAGTGAATGCAAGGGTCTTGGCCAAAAGGGGGTTGGTCTAAAGATAAAAAACAAATACAAAGTGGGGTTGTCACAGTTGCTTTTTGCTGATGACACTTTCTTTTTGGGGATTTAAAAAGGGGAAGCTGCAGGGTTGGTGGATGAAATTTTGGGAGGGTGTGTAAAGAAAAAAATTTAAAGTGAATATAGGAAAGAGTAAGGTGATGAGGATAACAAAAAAAAAGGTGGCGAAAAATTTGGGTATCAGATTGGAGGGGGAGAGTATGGAGGGGAGGTGAATGTATTCAGATTTTGGGAGTGGACATGTCGGCGGATGGGTCTATGAAGGATGGGGTGAATCATAGAATTGATGGGGGAAAGGGGGAGTGGAGCACTTGGAGTCTGTGGAGACAAAAAACCTTGTCCATGGGAAATAAAAGGGAATGTTTAAAGGGATAGTTATGCGGGTCTTATATGGGTGTAAGGGATGGGGGATGAATGTTTTCCGAGGAGAAGGCTTGAGGCAGTGGAGATGTCATGTCTGGGGCAATGTGTGGTGTGAATATAAAAAGAGGGAAATTTGGAGTTTGGGAAAATTTGGAGGGGGGTGCGGGATTCCCAAAAAAGATTGTCCCGAGGGGACTGAGGGGGGGGTTGTTGGGGGTGGTTTGGACATGTAAGAGAATGGAGCGAGACAGAGTGACTTCGAGTGTATAAATCTGTAGTGGAGGGAAGGCGGGGGGAGGGGGCGGCCTAGGAAAGGTTGGAGGGGGGGTAAAAAAGTTTTGTGTGCGAGGGCTTGGACTTCCCGCAAGCATTTTGAGCGTATTTGATAGGGGGTGAATGGAGGCATATGGTTTTTAAAACTTGACGTGCTGTTGGAGTGTGAGCAAAAATAACATTTTTTGAAGGGGGTTCAAAAGGGGAAAAAGGCAGGCCGGACTTGAGTTCTGGAGATGGGAAGTACAGTCCCGGCACTCTGAAGGAGGGTGTTAATGTTGCAGTTTTATAACTGTAGTGTAAAGCACCCTTCTGGCAAGACAGTGATGGAGTGAATGATGATGGTTTTTCTTTTCGGGCCACCCTCCCTTTGGGTGGGAATCGGCCGATGTGTTAATAAAAAATAATGTTATTACTGCACATAACTGAAATATATTAATTTTTAATGTTCAGACTGCTTTTCTGCAGAGTTACTGCAACAATAAAGTTACTCAGCTTGTTTGGGCAAACAATGCACACTAAGAGTCAGATCAGCAAGTTCGGCTTAAATCACATTACATACAAGACTCCATTGAAGACGACACAATAAAAGAAGAGTACAGTATATTTTACCCACACTAATATCATTTTTTAACAAAGTAATAAGTGAACAAGAGATGAAACTTAAGGGTACAAGGTAGGTTATATAGCTAAAGTCATTAGTAGGAACAAATGACTTAAAGACAAGGGTCGAAAGCATCAGGTTCCATTGGCTTTTTTAGATACTGAAATTGGATCATGATACAATCATAACTGACTTGGGGGATCCTGTGTTTATACATATTCTGAAGGATGTTTGGGATGTTGTGGTTCAGTTAATCATATGAATTTTTAATCTCTCAGCATTTTTGGAAAGACAGCTAAGGAATTTGGGGCTGAATTTTTTTAACAAGCTAGCCATCTCCCACTGAGGGGGGGTGACTGAAAAAAAGAAATACTTTCATCATTCACAGTATCACTGTTTTGCCAGAGACATTCAGATATGACTGTTTAGTGTCCTCTAAACAGCAAATATCCCAAACCCCTCCTTTAGAGTGAAGGCACTGACTTCCCACCCCCAGGGCTCAAGTCCAGCTAACCCGGGTTTTAATAAATTCCTTCAAAAATGTTACCACGCTCACACTCCAACAGCTCATCAAGTCCCAAAAAACCCTTTGTCTCCACTCGCTTTTATCTAACATGCTCACACATACCTGCTGTGTATCTAAGCCCCTGTGCACAAAACATCCTTTCCTAGGGGCAACCTCTTACCCAGCTTCCTCCACTACAGATTTATACACCCTCCCAAATTATCCTTTTTGCTCCATCCTCTCTAAATGACCAAACCACCATAACAACCCCTCCTCAGCCCTCTGAAAAAATTTTTTAGTAATTCCCACCTCCTCCTAATTTCCACACTATGAATTTTTGCATAATATTTACATCACATTGCCCCTAGACTACCTCCAGCCTCCCCCTTTGTAACATTCAAACTATGCTTACCCCCTATAAAAGTGTTGGTACCACTTACTATGAAAGGGGGCTTGGACATAAGCAGGCATGGGGAGTGTGTTAGATAGGAGGAAGGAAACGAATGGTTTTGGGACCTGATGATTTTGGGAGTATGAGCAGGATAATTTTTTTGGGGGATTCAGGAAACTGGCTAGCCGGACTTAAGTCCGGGAGATGAGAAGTAAGTGTTTAAAGGAAAGGAGGATTTGGCTGTTTGGGGGGGGCATCTAAACTTCATATCTGAGCGCTTTGCAAAGACAATGATTATGTTTAGTGAGGGGTGTTGAATGATGAAAGTTTTTTTTTTTCTTTTGGGGTTTTTCTTTCTTTGGTGACCCCGCCTCGGGGGAAAATGGTGATGTGTTAAAAAAATTAATTAATAAATGTATACAGTGGGGGTTTAAAATAATTGCCAGAAAGTTTTAGTGCGTTTCCCAACGAAATTTTTCCCAAAAAAATAATGTAAATTAGATTATCCAGACCCCAAAAAAAATCCCCAAAACACTTACAAAAAAACACTTATATAATTGTTGGGTTTGGGGGGTGTCGAGGGTCCACTGAAAAAAGTGGACCCCGGCAAGAACAAAAAATTAACCTGCTCAAGTATTACCCACAATTTACTTCCTTGAAATAATGTCACGTCGTTAGTCTACAGACCCCAAAATACACTTCCACAAGCCACAATATTTTACTTACATAATTATCGATTTCGGGGGGTTCGTAATTTAAATTTATTCCCGAATGCTGTTAAGTTACTAAACAATTGTTCCATAAAGAATAATTAAATTAGTTTCCCTTTTTGACCCCTACATTTCAAAAGCACTTACAAAAAAAACACTTACATAATTTTCGAGTTTGGGCAGTGAACCGGGGGGCCACTGTATATATATAAATTTATTTATGGATATAATTTATTAACAAACTGGCTGTCTCTCAAAGGAGGGGTGATCAAAATATAAAAAACACTTTAACCAGGCCAACACTCAGCCAAATCCCCCCAACCACAATATCCCCCCCACTTCCTTCAGGGGGGGGGATATTGATTAATTTTAGTTAACATTGGGTAAATGATTTTTAACATGCTGGACAATTTTGAACAATTTTGTGCATATCTAACTTATTTGTAGCATATATGATTACCTGTAAACCTGAAGATTGTTGTGAGGAAACATCATCCCTGGGGCATCCCCGATTTTAAGGGAACTTTTTATACAGAATAATCAAAGGGATTTTCTTTTTTCCACGGGTTTCACTATTACCTATTTTTTTATGGGTAACAAAGTAAATTTTGTTTTATAACTATATTTCATTTTAAAACATTTTTTTTTTGGGGGAAATTAATCATTTCAGTTTCTTTTTTTGTTGCTTTTAGTTTTTTTTTGATTCAAACAAAACCCTTAAGATGGGTATGTTACTGAATTTTTTATTTTTAAAGAATATAAAAAAGATTTTGTGATAAATTTGAATAAAAATTAAACAATAAATATAGGGTTGGAGAAAGATGGCAGGTTCCCCTTCCGTGATAACCTCATAATCAAAAGGGAATCTATTAATTATTTACAGTAAACCTATGATTGGTAATTTTACACTTTTTTTTTCAGTCACCATTCTAATTTTTGCCCAAAAAAATGCAAAGTCCCCCAAACAAAGAATGTCAATGGATTACATTTTAATGACAGTATGAAACCTGTTGCTAACTAGAAACTCATTAAAATACCCTTCTAAAAAATTTGAATAGAGATATGCCAAAAATAAAATTCCTTTTAACACATGAAAAACCCAAAATTTAGAATAGAAAATATTGCCACCCCCAAATAAAATGAGGACAAGCAAAACCGCCCCCAAAGAAAATAAAACCAACACAATGGAAACTTGACACAAAATTTTAATTCTTTCCCAACAGTGGTACCCGACTTACGATTTTTTTTCATTCCAGAATGCTGTTAAAGTGCCATTCAAACGAATTTATCTCCATAAGAAATGTTTAAAATAGACTAGTCCTTTAGCCCCCCAAAATTCCCTTAAAAAAAATTTTTAAAAAAAAAATTTAATAAAAGGGTGTTTGGGGAATTGGGGGACCTTATTTAAAGTAAAGATAACAACAAAATTGTATTCATTCCTTAATGTGTAACCAATGTTTTCAAGAAAAAAAGATTTTCCCATGTCTCTGGTAAATAAATTCCTTGTAAATATTTAACCTAAAGACAAATATTAAAAATTTAATCAAAAATAAATAAAAGATTTGATTGATTTGAAGGAGAGTTTAGTAGTTTAACAGCTTTTAAAAATCTTAAAACCATAATATTAACTGGGAAATAATTTATTATATATAAAAACAAATTGCAAAAAAAATTATTTTTTTGGGTTATCTAATCTAATTTCAATGTCAAAAGGTAGAAGAAAACTGAAGAAATGATTATTTGTCAAAATTATTTTTCATTCAGGGGGGCCCCATGAATGTAATAAAATTTAGAGCCCCTCCTAGCAAAATTTCCTTCTCTTCCCCAAATTTGGTTTGTGAATAGATCCAGTGTGAGATCAGAATATATTTATTCCTTTTTGTTTATATTTTTTTACTTTTATATGGGTTCTTTTTGCATTTTTATATTCATCTATTTTTTTAAATTTTCTTTGCTAGACATTATTTAGCAAATCTGAGAATTATGACAGCATTATTGGTAAAATTTCCCCGGTTTTTATTTTCTTTTCTTTCTTTGCTGTTCATTCTATTTAATTTTAACTTAATACTGTATTATCACAAGCCATGAATGACATTTGGTTTTTTCAAAACCCCCACTATAGTTATGTTTTTTCGGGGGGCATATGAATAAAAAAAAAATGTAAGTAAAATTTGTTCTAATGAATAGTTCAGCATTCCTATCTGTGTAATGAGTTACCTAATCCATAAAAACAATCAAAAAATTCATGAAATTCAGAATTGGGCTGGGGAAATTTCTGTATTTTTTTTTCTTGGATTTAAGAAAACTGTCCTTTGGGGCTCGCGGGGGTGGCACAGGGCTGTCTGGAAATGGGTTTCGTCCCGCCAGGGGACAACAGTGGAGGTTTTTTGGCGTCTTAAAGGATAACTCATTACCACGTGAAGAACCACTTACTTTTCCCCGATGTTTATGTGGTCCCCAAAACACCAGAGAAGACAGAAAAGGTTCTGAGATATGTATATATATGCTTAAAAAAATGTCAAATTTTCAGAAGCAACTTTTTCATTTCTTTTAAAATAAAGAACAACTTTTTTCTTATCTTAATAATGAATACCAATATTTCAATTAAACTACAATTCAGTATCAATAAACACAGATATCTTTTTTTTATACTACAGGTTGACCATCACTAATCTGGCATCATGGGGCCTGTGGGGGGTGGTTATGATTTTACCAGATTACAGAGGGTTTGTTAAATCCCCAACCCAAGGGATTTTACCAGGTGATTTCACCCCCTTTCCCCCTTTTTGGGCCCCCTTTCCCCTGTTTAGTCTACCAAACTTGTAAAATTTCACTAGTATTCCTTCTATTCTGTTGATTGAGTACAAGAAATCGCCCATTTACCTATTTCAACTGCAATAAAGTGGCAAGAAATCGGTAATTTAGCCAATTTCCACAAATTTCAAGAGATGCCAATTTCAAAATAGGGTTCAGAATAAACAATGCAGACATTCCTGGCACTAAAATAACATTTTCTCTGTTCATTAGTCACGTCTCCAGGTCCCTCTTATATTACTCTTGCTTTCCATTTTGAATTTTTCACACAAAAATTAGAAGATTTACCATTATGCAGACTACTGCATTATTATAATAATTGTATAAATAATGTCAACCCATTCATGACTACGTATTAGACCGACCAGTTGGACACGTATTGGATGGTAACGCCATCTCTTTACTCTTGAACACAGGCAAAATCGAACATTTCCACTACTGTCTCAATTTCAAGGTACTTTCCTTCATGAAACCAATCAAAATCATATCTGTTTCTGTAATATATCTTCCATTCTATCAAATGAGACCAAAAAACAACAACAAAAAAAACGAGAATACAGTGGAACCTTGACTTGCGAGTTTAATCCGTTCCGTGACCTAGCAGATGACACCCCAATCTGTATGACAGTGTCCACCGTTGAAGACACTGCAAGACTCCAAGCAGACATAAACCAAATCTTTAAAGGGGGTGAAAAAATATGAAGTTCAATGATGAGAAGTTTCAATTACCCCGATATGGAAAACGTGAAATTAAAATCTCATCGGAGTAAAAAACAAATTTCCCAACCACACAATAAACAAAAAACTAATGTCAAAGACCTGGGGGGATCATGTCAGAGGATCTCACCTTCAGGACCATAACACCATATCAACACATCTGCTAAAAAAATGACAGGATAAAAAACTTTCAAAACCAGAGATGCCAAGCCCATGTTGACCTTTACAGATCGTTTGTTCTATCTAGGCTGGAATATTTTGCCCCCTAACTGCCCCTTTTCAAGGCGGGTGAAATTGCTGACCTTGAAAATGTGCAGAGAACCTTCAGGCACGCAAAACTGGATAAACCACCTCAATTACGGGGAAAGGGCGAGTTCCAAAACCTGTACTCTCTAGAATGCAGGGGGAAAAACATTATTATATACATGTGGAAAAAGGTTAAAAACTTGCACATGAGAATCACTCCCTACAAAGCAGGGGTGCCACTGACGTTGGGGGACAACAAAATAAGTGTCAGGGGCCCAAGATTGTTCAACTCCCCCCAGCATACATCGGGGGTTTACCAACAAACCCCTGGCTGTCTTCAAGCAGGCACTGGACAGGCACCAAAAGTCGGCCTGACCAGCCAGGCTGTAGTTCGTCTTTGGGACTGCATGCGGCCAGCAGAACAGCCTGGTTGACCCCGCTCTGGCCCAACATGAGGCCTGGCCCGACCGGGCCGCAGGGCGTTGACCCCTGGAATTCTCCAGGTAAACTCCAGGTAACTCAATTTGCTCGTACAGTGCCCCTGAGTTTGGGTCATAATTCATTGAAGGCTGCTCAAGTGCCATTACTGAATAAATTTTACCCCTTTAAAGTTGTCAAGTAGGTTAGCCCATTTCAGCCCCCCAAAAATACACTTACAATTTTAAACTTACCCGATCCACAAAGGTGGTGATCAAACTGACTTGAATAATTATAGACCAATTTCTAATTTACCACTGCTTTCTAAAATTTTTGAAAAATTAATTCATAGACAGATCTATTCCTACCTCGCTCACAATGTACTAACCCTGTCAATTTGGATTCAGGACCAACAAGAGCAAAAAACGTGAAACACACATGTTAGGTTTATACACCGCACTTGGAAGAAAGAATCCCGCTGGGAATCTTCAAGCCAAAAAGCTTTGATACAGTCGACCATGATTTACTGCTCACAAATTAGAATATGGTATAAGGGGCACCCACTCAACTACCAAAAAGTCATCCCTTTAGCAACAGAAGCCAATTTTACACAAATGGAGAAACTCTTCCAAAACAAATTGCAGTAGCCCCTCAAGGAAGTGTCCGGGGGCCACTCCTATTCCTCATTTACATAAACGACCTACCGAATGCATCACAACTACTCAAACCCATATTATTTGCAGATGACACAACATATGTCTTCTCTCACCCAAATCCAGTCATAGGGCCCAAACCTTTTGCCAAATTACAGAAAATATCAACATGGATGCGACAAACAACACTCTCAATACCAAGACCTACTTCATTCAGTTTGGAAACAAAGCCACAAATGTTCCATTAACATAACGCCAATGGTTCACCCATCACAAGGCTCACAGAGGAAAATTTGGAATCCACCTTACAATAATCTTAAATTCCAAACACACATACAAAAATTTCCAAGAAAATCTCAGACAGTAGGCATATTATCAAAGAACGCATTATTACAATCAGCTCTCCTTGCACTATATCATTCAATCTCCCCTTATCTCACCTATGGAATCTGTGCATGGGGCTCAACAACATTTACCTTAGACCACCAAAACCCCAAAAAAGGCTGCAGTCAGGATGAAACAAATTCCTGCTCTAGACAGCATACTCCCCCAATATTCAAAATTAAAACTACTCCCGTAAAAAACATTCATACCTATTCATGTGCCTACTACATAACAAAACTCTACTTTAAAATAAACCCCTCCCTCAAAATTCTCCTCAACAACTTTAATAGTCCGGCCACAACACAAGACACAGACCCTTTTTTGACATATCCGAGTCCATACCAACCCAATGTAAAAATTCTATCCAAAAAAAGGGCCCCAGAATCTGGAATTTTACCAGTAAATTTTAAATTTAAACCCTTTGTCTGAAAATCAATTTAAGACTCTTCTCAAAAATCACCTACTCCCCCTAAACTAAATACACATACTGTAAACTACTTTCAAAAATGCTCAATGTTTTTTTCCCTTAAGATAACTTTTTATTTATCATCCGCCAAACACTTGTTACAATTTAATATCATCATAATGTCATTTCAAAGTATAATATCATCATATTGTAATTTGAAATAAACTATATAACTAGAATAAACTCAATCAATTTCTAGTATTATGTACATAGTATATAAGTCATTGATTGTGCCCCTAATGCCATGGCATGCCAGTGGCTCTCCTTGCATTTCATTTTTATGATTGTAACTACCAATATACAGTGGAACGGTTAACAAAAAAAATTCACAGAAGCCTGCTCAAGTGCCAACACAATTTACTTCCTTAAGAAAAATGTCATTTAGGTTAGTCTATTTCAGACCCCCAAAATACACTTCCACAAGCATTTAAAATTTATACTTACATTTGCACGTTTTCCCGGGGTATTTTAACCCGGGGGTTCCCCTGTGGGACCCCGATTTAAAAAAACTTCCCCGGTCTGCTCAAGTGCCATTCCGAAATTTACCCCTTTAAAGGGAAAAAATTTCCAGGTTAGTCTATTTCAGCCCCCAAAAAATACACTTCCAAAAGAACTTAAAAAATTATATTACAAAATTCCCCGTTTCGGGGTATTCGTTAACGGGTCCACTGTATATGTATACTTGAAAAGAAAAAAATTTTTTTTATTTTATTTTATTTTATTTATTATAATTGTACGTTTTCCCGGGGGGCCAAAAACTCGGGGGTCCACTGTATACAAATCAACTTTCCTCATTTAAAAAAATTTGGCCATTAATCCGTTCCAGGGGAATTCCTCTCGGAGGCAGGACAAAATATTTAAATTGATTCTATCAACTCTATGGCTTATTTATCACAAATTCATCAAATATGACAAATAAACAATATAATTAACATAGAAACATGAAAATGTATATACTCAGAATGAATAAAATATGTCATAATGTGATTAGTGGTGGTCAGGGGCAGCGGCCACTGCCCCGCTCGGGTTTTATCCCCCCATGCTCTTATTATAAGAGAAAATGGAGTTTTTTGGGGGCAACTGCACTTGATCACTAGTTTAAAAGGGAAAACACAAATGTGTTACATGGACCCCGGTGTTGTGTTTTTTCGTTCCAGAATGCTGTTAAAGGGCCCTTCCAAACGAATTTTTTCCCCATAAGGAATAATGTAAATTAGACTAGCCCTTTTTAGCCCCCCAAATACAGTGGTCCCTCTTTTTTTGGTCTTAACCGTTCCAGGAGCTAGACCTTAACTAAAAAACTTTGAAACTGCCTTATTTCCCATAAGAAATAATTAAATACAAATAATCAGTTCCACCCAAAAATATTCACAAAAAAAACATTTTAATTATAGTTCTACATACACAAAAAAACATTATTAACAAAATATTTAAAAACATAATAAATAAATAATATAACAAATAACATTTACAGTACTTACCTTTATTAAAGGCTTTCTGGCATCTAGAAGATAGGGAGGAAGACAGGGCAAGGGATTATGTTTGGGAAGGGGCCCCCTCCATAAAGGGCTTCAGGTAACGTCCTTATCTGGGGGTTTCTTCCCCTTTTTTTTTTTAATGCCATTAGGACCAGCTTGAGTCACTGGACCCCTGCCTTGAAAAATAACTGTCCAGACAGGTCTGTTTCTGGGGTCTCTTTAACATTTTCCTGAAGTGGGACAAGGTTTTGTCATTGAACAAGTTCAGATGGGCTTTTTTAGCTTGCTAGGGTGGTGTTTTTTAACAAATGTCTGCAACTTAGTCCACATACAACCTATTTTCCCTTTAAACTCTGAAGAAGTTATATCACCCTGTCCATCCTAATGTGAAAAATTTTTTTTGCGCTGATGCTGTGACTGATGAAGCTCTTTCAGCTCTTCAGTGGTTAGGCTACCCCGTGGTCCTCCACCAACTCTTCCACATCCTCACCACTCACCTCCAACCCCAGGCTGTTCCCCAATGCCACAATATCTTCCACAACAGGCAAGGGTCCAGGGTCAGCCTCAAATCCTTCAAAATCCCCCTTTTCAACACAATTCGCCACAGTGTCTCCAAAGAGTTCAAAGTCCTGGGTACTCCCCCCCAAGCCTTACCTTGGCCTATGCAATGGACGATATTGAATGATCTTTCCAGAACTCTCTTAGGGTCAACTCAGTGTCCGAGGTCACTTGAAAGCACTTTTCAAACACTGCTTTGGTGTACAATATTTTGAAGTTACAAATGACCTGGTGGTCCATGGGCTGGGTGAGGGAGTGGTGTTAGGAGGAAGAACATCACTGTGATGAAACTGAAGTTATCAAACAACTAGTCTTCCAAGTTGTGAGGATGAGCAGGAGCATTGTCCCGTAGCAGGAGGCACTTGGTGGCAATTTATTTTCCCGGAGGTTTTTTTTTACCCGGGGCCAAACACTCCCGTGAGCCATTCCCGGTTTAGTGACCCATGCCTTGGTGTTAGCCTTCCAAACACACACAAATTATTCTTGTTAACATTGTGTTTCTTGAAGGCTCTGGGGTTTTCCCCGGGGATACACCAGTAAAGGCTTCCCTTTAAAAACCCCCTCGCTCCCACACAACATGAGAGTAGCCTGTCTTTTATAGGCTTGTGCCCAGTGCCTTTCTCCGGTAATGAAAGGGCCCGTTTGGATTTTCTTCCAAAACAGGCCTGTTTCATCCAATTTAAAAACCCTTTTTGGGTTCAAATTTTCAGTGTCTATGAACCCCAAATTCCCCCAAAAATTTTTAGCTGCACTTTGTCGAGCTGGCCCTCACCACCCCACAACACGTGTATGCCATCTTTCTTAAATTTTCAAACCAGCCTTTTCTGGCTTTAAAATCACTCACATCACCACTGGTTGCAGGCATTGTCTTTACAAGACTCGTGCAACGCCTTTCCTTTTCCCAAAATTTCCCGTGGAAATGATATCACCCCTTCTGTTTTTCATTTTATCCACACCCCCCAAAAACTTTTAACCTCATCCACTGTTTTTTGATCTATTTTTTGTTAACATATCAACACCTTTGCAACATTAGCCCTTTTATTTCTTTTCTCTTTGCCAGGATAGAGGTGGAGATTGGTTTTGTTTTACATCCCGGGCTCGCTCAAACAGGCCCTCTCATATTTTCTACAATCTCTTTCTTCACCTTGTTCCTCCCTTTTTTTACCCCCAGGGGGGCCCCTGGAAGCTTCTTTGGACCCCTGGTGACTTATTTCACAGTGACAATCACTAAACCAGCAATAAAAAGAGTAAATTTATTGTGAAATGTTTGAAAGAGCACGCTGGGGAAAGTTCTCTCAATGGTAAACAACGCTAGACTGGCGTCCTGCGTGGCGGGGGGCAAGCGCGGGGAGGCGGACAGGTCTGGTATGGACCAATACCGGGGAAGCCGATACATAGGGGAAAAATTGACTGAAAAAAGGGAAACCGAAACACGAAATACCGATTTGGCCCAAAAAACAGGGGTACTGTATACACTTACAAAAAAACCTTTCAAAATTTTGAGTTTGGGCATCCGAACCGGGGTTCTGTATTTATAAATAAAAATACTGTATAAAAAATAACAGAGAATGTAAAGAAATAAACTGGTTTAACAAAGGGACATATGCTGGGGGGGTGGAGGTGGAGGGAGACTGCAAGTTAGGCTACTTGCACTCGCTCTACTGTCTCCCAAACACTCCGACACCACCCGCACCGTTTTCTATGATTTTTGCTGTTTCTTAAATTTTTTTTTTTTCTAGACTGCCTTTGACTTACTTTCTTTGGATTGTTAGAAAAAAAAAAACTGGAAAATAACAAAAAATAGTACAAGCAAAACATGAGAGAAAGCTTCTACGGGGAAAAAATTGCGACTAAACAGTGGCGGTGTTCAACTCCTCAGTATTATTATTATAATAATTAAATTTTTATTATTATTATTAATTTTGGGGAAATGTAGCACAGTCAAATTCCCCAGTTCAAAGTCTCACCAGCATCAAGGAACCTTATAATAAAAATTTACTAATACAATAATAAAAAAATAATTGAGGAATTAAAACTGCCACTAGTTTGTTTGGGAGTCCTGACCTCACCGTGGGATTTCTCTTTTGCTTTGCTGGTATTTTCCCAGTTATTTTGCCAATTTTTCAACCATGGGTCCCAAGAAAGTAAGTGCAAAGGACAGGTGAAAAAAGGGGATATTTCCCTGGTTTAAAACATGAAAACATAGATAAAAAGGCGTGTGGGGGTTTGGGTTGAGGGGGAAGGGGGGCTCCCGTAACCGGGTGTTTGGGTCATAACTCAGAGCAAAAAAACGACTGAGCGACGGCTGTATCTTGAAAAACTCAAAGGGGACACTTGGTTTGGGGTTTGACGCAACCATAAAAAAATATACGAAAATACAAAAGTTGCTGTTTACACCAAAAAAAAGTTCCCGTATTTTTTTCATTATGCACTGCATGCTCAGGATTTTTTTTTTACTTCCTTACCACACAGACCTATTCTCTCATTTGTAGGCCCAAATTTACCCGGGTTGCTTTTCTATTGAGCTGAGCTCATGGCGATGGACAGTGGTTTCAAAGCCATCTTATCTTTTTTGGACAATGTACAGTTTATGTTTACACACAAAAAACATTTCTTTTATTCGTTGGAACCATGACTAAGGCTAAAAGTGGCAGGTTATAACAATAAATGGAGAAAAAAAAATTGGAATAATTTATGCAGGGGTAGCGCCACCCAAAAATAGCGGCGGGTTGGTGTGGCGACCTGAAATTTGAAATTGTGCTAGCCAAAATTAGTGCCGGATTACTGATTGATGGATTAGTGATGGCCACGTAATACAGTACAGTGGACCCCGGAGTTCGTACTGCTCCAAACTCGAACAATTATGTAAGTGTATTTTTGTAAGGGCTTTTGTAAGGTATTTTTGGGGTCTAAAAGGACTAATCTAATTTACATTATTCCTTATAGGTACAAATTCGTTTGGTAATGGCACTTGAACAGCATTCTGGAGAAAATTTAAATTACAAACCAGGGGTCCACTGTACTTGCATTTTTAAAAAAGATAGTGTTTATTTATCACTCATTTCAATTACGTACATTTGCTTTGATCTAGGATGAAAAGTAGCCAAATCAAATAATTATAAAATGAATAATGGACTTCAGAAGAACAATGGACATAAACCCCAAAATATTAAAAAAAAATCCTTAATCTGTGAGGTTAAAAATGAAGCAGATACAACAGCAGTAAAATGCTATTACATGGTACACTGATCCCTACAAATTCACAAAAATCACTGCTGTATAACAAATAATATTTCAGATTTTGCTTCATTTTGTGATTTTGGACGCAAGCATTTTTAAACATTTTAAAACTGACATCATCCCTAATTTTTATTATTATTATAATAAAAAAAAAGCAATAAACCTACAAGGGTTATGCAGTGCAGCAGCGCAGGGAAGAGTGCAGGGTATTGGGTAGCAAGAGGGGGGGGTATTATTAGGTCATGGAGTGCAGCAGGGCAGGGGATAGTGCAGGGATGAGGGTAGCAAGAGATTGAGGTAGAAAGGCTGTGAGGAGTGCTAGAGGCATCATCATCAGAGTTTGTTCAGTAAATCAGTTGCTGTCAAATTATTATAATTATTATTATAATCTTGGGGAACACTAAACCCATAGGATTATAAGTTGCTGTCAAAAAGTCAAAGAGAGAGTCTGAGTTAAAGGAGGGTCCATCAGCAAGAAGGGAAGGTAAAGTAAGGGCAGTAGAGTGGTGACAACATTGGAGGTAAATTCTGCATGTGCGTTGATAAAGTGGGCTGTCCAACAGAAATATGGCTAACAGAAACTGGAACCTGACAATTCTCACAGAGTGGAACAGGGCACCTCTCCCTGAGATACCCGTGAGTAAGACAAATATGGGCGATGCGAAGACATGAGAGAGTAGTCTCCCAACCTCGACATTGATGACAAGATGGCCAGAAACCTATACGTACATACTTGGTTTAATAGAATGTACAAGTGGACCCCGAGTTTCGGCCATAATTCATTCAGAAGGCTGTTCAAGTGCCTTTACCGAGCAATTTGTTTCCATAAGGATTAATGTAAAGTAGGTTAGTCCATTTTAGAGCCCCCCAAAAATACACTTACAAAAGCACTTACAATATTACACTTACATAATTGTTCGAGTTTTGAGGTGGTCGAAACTCGGGGGTCCACTGTAATTTGTTATGTAGCAGATCAGACCAACGTTATTGCCAACGGGTGCGAAGGTGGGTAGCAATTACAGCAAAATAGTCAGTGAATGGAACAACTCTACATGAAACTGGGAAGTCATGTACTGCTGACGGCACAGCAGTGTCTGCCCGTTCATTGCCCTATATGTCAACATGACCGGGGACCCAACAAAAAACAAATCTTTGTGCTTGCTAGAGATAGGGCATAACCAAGGTTGGATACGAAAAACCAGGGATGAGGTGTATCAAATTTTCTTATTGTCTGTAAAGCACTAAGGAAGTCTGAAACGACCACAAATGATGACACAGGCATAGATGCAATATGGATAAGTGCTACGAGAATAGCATACAATTCAGCCGTAAAAATGATAGCCGAGGAAAATAAATGCCCTTGCACGACGCTGTCCAGAAACACTGCTGTAAATCCGACACCGTCAGAAGACTTGGAACCATCGGTGAACACTGCGATGGAATGAGAATGAGATTAGAAGTGGTTAAGAAAAGAGAGCAAGAAGCCACTGTAGGCAGTTGGACTTTCCCGCATGGCAGTGGGAAAGAAGAGACACAAACCGTTGGAACTTCCCAAGGGGTAGGGCAAAGTGAGATGCTACATGAACATAGAAAAGTGGTAACTGAAGAGAAGACGAGCGAACGTCACGAAGAGAAAAGGGACGGAGTAAACAGGGGGACGAACAAATGAAGAATGTCTACTAACATCAGTGACTATTCTATACGTATATGGAAGGATTGCGGAGGTCACGAGAGTGAACATAATAGCAAGGCAATGAGCATCTCGGCGATCGGTCAAGGATGGAATATTCACCTCTGCATAGAGGCTCTCAACCAGTGAAGAGCAAAAAGCCCCGAAGCATAAATGTAATACAGTGGACCCCCGAGTTTCGTAAAAACTTCACTCCTGAAGTCTGCTCAAGTGCCATTACCGAACGAATTTACTCCCTTAAGGAAAAATGTCACGTAGGTTAGTCTATTTCAGACCCCAAAATACTTTTCCACAAGCACTTACAATATTATACTTACATAAATGTACGATTTCCAGGGGTTTACGAAACTCGGGGTCCACTGTACCTGGTGATGGATGGGATTAAGGCTAGAAAGAGTTGCAGGAGAGGCCGCTGAATATATCTGGTCCCTATAATCGAGTTTCAATAAAATTAGGGCTGAATGTAGTAGAGATTTCTACGATCAGCCCCCATGAAAACGAAAGAGTTTTAAGGAGGTTCAGCTGGCTATGACAAGTTGCCTTCAGAGAGGTAATGTGAGGTTTCTAGGACCTCTGAGTCCAGGACAGCAATAAAATTAGAGACATGGGTGACTGTGGTAGGGGTGACCACAAGGAGGCTGTGGAAGTTGGGACCCCAGAGGTGGGGGTCATTTAATAACTCGAGAATAAAAAATATGGGGAAAGTCTTCCCTGGAGCGTTGATGAGAGACTGCCATAGCATAAGGAAAGCCTTCTGCCTCTTTGAGACAACGGATTTCTTGCTCCTTTAAGTAACTTGGCAACTTGAGAGTAAGATGGATGAGCCTCATGACAATGAACCCTTTCACTGTTGGTGTCGTATTAGTACAGCATACAAGCCAGTGTTGGTGCCGTATTAACATGCCAAAATTCTAGCGGCTTCAAATCTAGAGAGAAAACTGGAAGACCTACATGTGAGAGAATGGGTCTGCGTTGTCAGTGTGCGCAGCATTAAAAAAATCCTGCAAGATGCAGTACACAATGAGGAAAAAAAAACCTCCGACAAAGTTTTGGTTTAAAATGCTGAATTTGAGGTGTATTTTCGTATGGTATTTATGGTTTCATTCTCGTTTTCTTGGTCTCATTTGATAGAATGGAAGATATATTACAGAAATAGAGATGATTTTGATTGGTTTCACGATGAAAGTACCTTGAAATTGAGCTCAAAGTAGCGGAAATGTTCGATTTTGCCGATGTTCAAAGTAAACAAATGATGTCACCATCAATATGTGTTCGACTGGCCAGTCTAATACACAGTCACAAATGGGTTGACATTATTTATACAATTATTACAATAATGCAGTAGTCTGCATAACAGTAAATCTTCTATTTTTTTGTGTGAATAAAAATTCAAAATGGAAAGCAAGAGTAATATAAGAGGGGCCTGGAGACGTGACTAATGAACAGAGAAAACGTTATTTTAGTGCCAGGAATGTCTGCAGTGTTTATTCTGAACCCTGTTTTGAAACTAGCATCAATTGAAATTGTGTAAAATTGGCCAAATTGCCAATTTCTGACCACTTTATTGGATAGTTGAAATCGGAAAATTGGCCAAAAATAGGGCTCAAAGTGGGCGAAATCGCCGATGCGTAAATATCTTCGATACCGCTAACTTTGCGAGAGCATAATTCCGTTAGTTTTTAACCAAATTTCATACTTTTGGTGGCGTTATGATCGGAAAAACATGCTCTATCATTTCATAAGAAAAAATAATTTTTTTTTCCGAAAATGTTTCGACCCTGAGAGAGAGTTAAGAATCGAGGTCTCGACCCTGAAAGGGTTAAAAGGGGAGTGTTAATATGACATGACATCAGTGAATCCCTGGTGTTTGCCACGCTATTTGCTCTAGCTGGCGCTCAATTGATGGTGCTCCCACAAGGTACTAAGTGGTCCCAGATTTTTTAATACAGTGAACCTCGGTTAACGAATACCCCGGAAATCGTGCAATTATGTAAGTATAATTTTGTAAGTTCTTGTGGAAGTGTAGTTTTGGGGGTCTGAAATAGACTAACCTACATGACATTATTTCTTAAGGACGTAAATTCGCTCGGTAATGGCACTTGAGCAGGCTTCTGCAATGAATTTTTTCGTTAACCGAGGGTCCACTGTACTGTGCACACCGAGTGTTAAGACCCATTCTATACGGACCAGGCATCTCAGGCCAATCGTGTCAAATTGGGAGGCAGGAAAAATAAAATGTAGATCTAGCGCTCCAAACGTAGATCTATGTTTGGACAGTTTAAGGGTTAAAGGAGGGGTTTGGGACATTGGCTGTTTGGAAGGACATCTAAACTGTCGTATCTGAGCGCCTCTGCAAAGACAGTGATTATGTATGAATGATGGTGAAATTGTTGGATGATGAAAGTTTTTTCTTCTTTTTGGGTCAACCTGCCTAGGTGGGAAATGTCTGACGTGTTAAAAAAATATACAGTGGATACCCGGTTTCTGGGAAAAGGAGCACTGAAAAAAGGCTGGGGGGCCCCGGGAAATTTTTTGGGCAGAACACAGAGGGGGGAAAAAGGCGAATAAAATGAAGGACAAATACAAGGCAAAAAAAAAGAAAGAAAAAAAAACCCAAAAGGAAAAAAAGGGGAAAAGGGGGGAAGAGATAAAAGGGGGAAGGAATCAGGTTGGGTCACGGGTGTTCTGAAGTTTGGAGCATTTAACAATGTAATGGGAGAGGAAAGCATCAACAGAGACAAAGCCAGGGCTAAGATTCATACAGGGAAAGTTGTGTATAAGGGAGGATTCAACCAGACGGCACTGTGAAAGTTAGACGTAGGGTAGACAGTTTTAGCAGAAGACCAATCAATAGGATGACTGTGATCCTGACATGACAGAAAAGAGCATTATTAGTGTCGGCAACCCCAACACTATTTTTGTGCCCCTTGAGTCTGTCAGAAAGAGATGGGCCAGTTTCCCCCCTTACTGAAGAGGACAGGAGGAGCAAGAAATAGAGTAGAAAACCAGGAGAATCTGTGAGGGAGGGGAGGATGAACTAGAATTTAAGAGTGTTAGTCTGACGAAAGGTGGTTTGATGTCTAAGGAACGGAGGGGTTGCTGAGATTAGAGAGACCAGAGATGTAGGGAAGGCAGGGGGGACTGGAGAGTTCCCAGGAGTAGAGGGTTTAGGAGAAAGAAAGCCCTTTTTGGGCACGAGAAAAGCGGGAGTCTATGAAATGGGAAGGGACCAAGGCGGAAAATGAATTATGAAGAGTGGAAATTTCTGTTTCAAGGAACTGAGGATCACAAATGGGAGACATGGAAAAAGGGGGGAGATAAGAACACTTTTTTTGGACAGAGGAGGCATGATAAGAGAAGTAATGAATGCACATGCCACTGTGCATAGGCTTGCGGCACAGAGAAGGAAAAACCCCGAACTGAAAGGGACATGAACATCAAGGAAAGGAAGCACAGAATTAGATTCCCAATCAGCTTTAAACTTAATGGAAGGGGCAAGATTATTAAGATATCAAGAAAAGGTTGGAAGAGACTTAAGTCATGAGGCCAAAGAGCAAAGATGTCATCTACATAGCGGAGCCAGAGTGAAGGACGTACAGTACATCAATAGTGGGAAGAAGGACAGTCTCGAAGTATTCCATGTAAAGATTAGCAAGAACAGGAGATAGAGGAGAGCCCATAGCAACACCAAAGGTTTGAGAATAATATTTACCTTGAAAAGAAAAGGAGTTAAGAGTCCACACAAAGGTGGATAAGATCAAGAAAGACATCAGTAGGTATAGGGAGATGAAGTAACCCTTCATTGTCCTTCTCTCCGAGAAAATTAAGAACATCATCCAGAGGGACATTAGTGAAGAGGATCGACATCAAGACTAAGCATCTTACAGGTCGGGAGAGAGCGAACCCGTTCGATGAAGTCTTGAGAGTGACGAAGGTGGGCAGGAGAAAAAGTACCAAGGAGTGAGGGTTTTGGCTAGCCAGGAAGCAAGAGAATAAGAGACAGAACCTCTAGAAGATATGATGGGACGCAGAGGAATATCAGGTTTGTGAGTTTTGGGAAGGCCATAGAAATAGGGCAGAGAGGGACAGATGACACAAAAACGTTGAACAAGGTTAAAGTCAGAAGGACAGAGGTCGGAGAGAGTCTTAAGTTTCTTGTTGAAAGTTCTCTTGATGCGATCAAGAGGGTTGGAAATGAGAGGAGTGTAGGTATGTGAGTCAGAGAGCAGGACATCGGCTTTACGGAGGTAATCCTCACGATCGAGGATAACAACCGAATGCCTTTGTCAGAAGAGAGTATGACAATGTTAGCGTTGGATTTAAGAGCAGAAAGGGCAAGTTGATAGCGGCGAGGAAGGTGATGGTTCTTAGAAAACAGGCTATCAAGAGCAGGAAGGAGACGCCACGAAAAGTGGATAAATCAGGAAGATTATTATTACGAGAGCGAGACTGGCGAAAAGAATCAAAAGAGCTGATCATGTCAATACCAGCGCGAGGGGCAGGTGAAGTGGCAAAGGAAAGACCAAAACCAAGCATAAGAACATAAGAACATGGAAATAAATGGTATAAAATACCGACACAATGGAAAAATAAACACATAAGCAGTATAATGTGATCCTTTATTGACAACGTTTCGCCCACGCAGTGGCTTTATCAGTCACAGACAGATCTACCTGGAAAATGAGCAACATGGAGATATATAGGGTACAGTCAGGTGGAGAATGCTGGGTCAGGTGGAGAAAGCTGCATGAGTCTTAAAAGTAGTGTGATAGTTAAAAACATAGTGTGACTTAAAGGACCTGCAGTGTACCATTCTTGAGTTCTAGGTGGGATAGCGTTGAAGAAGTTTCTTGGCAATAGGTTCAGCTATGTTGTAGAAGCCGTTGTTCTGGTTGAAGTTGTTGGATATACAGACTAGTGATGATTCTAGGATTCTTCAGTATTGCGTGTTGTCTCTCTGGCGATGAGTCTTGCGTTTCTGTAGTTGATTAAATGGTTGTGTAAATTTCGGTGTTGAACACAGGCATTTCTTGAGTCGTCAGATCTGCCTGCGTACTGGTGTTCTGAAATGCGTGTTTGTAGGTCTCTGGATGTTTCGCCAACGTATAATTTGCTGCAGCCATTACAAGGGATTGTGTATACCTGCCGTGGATTGAAGCTTTTCCTGTCTGTTACTGGTAATGTCCTTAATGATGATGGTTGTGGAGGTGGATACTCGGAATGAGGTTTTAGAAAAAATGTTGGAAACTTGTTTAGAAATGGAGTTGGTGGGAAGGACTATGTATCTCTTCTCAGCAGTGTGTTCTCTGGGTGTGTTGAAGATGTTTAATGCCGTCGTCTGCAGTCTCTAATAAAGTGACGAGGATAGTGAAGTTTGGAAAAACTTGTTCAATGAGGAGCATTCTTCTTCAAGGAACTCACTGCTGCAGATTCTGAGTGCGCGCAGGAAAACGCTATAATTACACCACGTTTAATTTTGGTGTCGTGGTGAGAGTAGAAGTGAGAAGATCGTGTTGATTGGTAGGTTTTCGATAGACTTTAAAACGAAGTTCATGGTCAGCTTTGCAGAGAAGAACATCAAGGAATGGAAGGGAGTTGTCGACTTCTTCTTCTAGTGTAAACTGGATTGATGGCTCGACCTGGTTGAGCTTGTGTTGGAGAGCTTGAACGTTGAAACGTCTGGGAGTAATGATGAGAATGTCATCAATATAACGGAGCCAGGTGACAGTAGAGGGAATAATAGTGGAAAAACGCTCGGCTTCCAGATGTTCCATATATAGGTTCGCAAGGACGGCACTAAGTGGCGATCCCATGGGTAGTCCAAAAGTTTGCTGAAAAAGTTAATTTTCGAAAGAAAAACATGTAAAGTCCACACATGTTTAACAAGGTCGATGAAATCGCTGGCTGGAAGAGGAAGATCAAGTGAATCGTCAATTTTCCTGGCAAGAGATCAATAGTTTGTGTAGTAGGTACTTTGGTGAATAGGGATGTTACATCAAGGATGGAGAGTTTCTTGTTCCTGATGTTGATGTTGCGAATGCGATTGAGAAGGTCACCAGAGTGTTTGAGATGTGCTGGACTGATAGTGCCCAAAAGTCTGGAGAGGTGTTAGCGAGAATGCCTGAGAGTTGGTGGGGAGCACTGCCTATTCCCGAGGATATAGGGCCTCAATGGGATGCCTGGTTTGTGCGTCTTTGGGAGACCGTACATTCAGGCAGGTCTGGGGTTGCTGGGAATGGTGTGTGGAAGTTTCTTCCTTGTTCTGATTCCTTAGAACAAGGGAAGAATGCTCCCTTATTGAGCAAGTTTTTTCTAAACTTCACTATCCTCATCACTTCATTAGAGACTGTAGACGACGGGCATTAAACATCTTCAACACACCCAGAGAAGACACTGCCGAGAAAAAAAGATACATAGTCCTCCCCACCAACTCCATTGCCAAACACGTTTCCAACATTTTTTCCAGTACCTCATTCCGAGTATCTACCTCCACATCCACCACCATCAAGGACATTACCAGTAACAGACAGGACAAGCTTCTAATCCACTGCAGGGGTATAACAATTCCTTGTAATGACTGCAGCAAATTATACGTCGGCGAAACATCCTGAGACCTCCAAACACGCATTTCAGAACACCAGTACGCAGGCAGATCTGACGACTCAAGAAATGCCTGTGTTCAACACTGAAATTTACACAACCATTTAATCAACTACAGAAACGCAAGACTCATCGCCAGAGAAGACAACACTCAATACCGAAGAATCCTGGAATCATCACTTATCTGTATATCCAACAACTTCAACCAGAACAACGGCTTCTACAACATAGCTGAACCTATTGCCAAGAAACTTCTTCAACGCTATCCCACATAGAACTCAAGAATGGAACACTACAGGTCCTTTAACTCACACAAGGTTTTAAACTATCACACTACTTTGAAGACTGTCACATGCAGCTTTCTCCACCTGACCCAGCATTCTCCACCTGACTAAATCTTATAAATACTCATGTTACTCTTTTTCCAGGTAGATCTGTCTGTGACTCGATAAAGCTTTCTGCGTTGGCGAAACGTTGTCAATAAAGGATCACATTATACTGCTTTTGTGTTTATTTTGAGATTGTGTCGGTATTTTAAACCATTTATTTCCTTCTCCTGATAATCTTCTCCATGACTTTGCATACTATAAATGTCAGTGACACTGGTCTGTTGTTTAGTGTTTCGTATCTGTCTCCTTTTTTAAAAACTGGGACTACATTTGCTGTCTTCCATACCTCAGGTAGTCGCTCTTTTTCGATAGATGTGTTGAAGATTGTTGTTAGTGGTACACTTAGCGCCTCTGCTCCCTCTATCAGGACCCATGGAGAGATGTTATTCGGCCCTATCGCCTTTGAGGCATCTAGTTCGCTTAGCAGCCTCTTCACTTCTTCCTCGGTTGTATGTATTGTGTCCAACACTTGAAGGTGTACCCCACCTCTCCGTCTTTCTGGAGTCCCTTCTGTCTCCTCTATGAACACTTGATCTCATGTTGAGTTCCTCACATACTTCACAGACGTTTCTTGTGCTCTCCCTCCTTCCTTCCTCAGCCTGATCACCTGGTCTTTGACTGCTGTTTTCCTCCTGATGTGGCTGTAAAACAGCTTTGGGTCAGTTTTGGCTTTCGCTGCTGTGTCATTTTCGTATTGTCGTTGAGCCTCCCTTCTTACCTGTGTATATTCATTTCTGTCTCTACGACTTCTCTCCTTATTCTCCTGGGTCCTTTACCTGCTATACTTCTTCCATTCTCTAGCACACTTGGTTTTGGCCTTTCTTCACCTTTGAGTGAAACAAGGGCTCATCCTGGCCTTCTCGTTATTTCTGTTACCCTTGGGTACAAACCTTACCTCAGCTTCCTTGTGAGATGATGGAATATGTGTGTGTGAGTGTGTGTGTGTGTGTGTGTGTACTCACCTATTTGTGCTCATCTATTTGTGGTTGCAGGGGTCGTGTCATATCTCCTGGCCCCACCTCTTCACTGATCGCAATTATGTCCTCTCTCTCCCTGCACCATGAGCTTTATCAAACCTCGTCTTAAAACTATATACTATTGTTTTTGCCTCCACTACGTCACTTGCCAGACTATTCTACTTCCTTAATTCCTTAAGCTGTCACACTGTTTGTTTACTTTCACTTCTCAATGTTATCACTGAATGTTTGCCTCAGTGAAGAGGTGTGTAAGATATCGTACTGTATTTGCTTAATTATTGTATTGCTCTGTATGCTGCATTCCGTTTCTTTTAAATAAAATAAATAAAACTGGTGCTACATACTCCAGTATGGGCCTGAAGTGCACGGTTTACAGAGTCTTGAACGATTCCTTACTGAGGTATCGGAACGCTATTCTCAGGTTTGCCAGGCACCCATATTCTGCATCAGTTATCTGGTTGATGTGCGCCTCAGGAGATGTGCTCGGTATTATACTCACCCCAAGATCCTTTTCCTTGAGTGAAGTTTTCAGTCTTTTGCCACCTAGCCCATACTCTGTCTGCGGTCTTCTTTGCCCTTCCCCGATCTTCATGACTTTGCATTCGGTGGGGTTAAATTCAAGGAGTCAGTTGCTGGACAGGCTTGGAGCCTGTCCAGGTCTCTTTGTAGTCCTGCCTGATCCTCATCCGATTTAATTCTCCTCATTAACTTCACATCATCTGCTAACAAGGACACTTTTGAGTATATCCCTTCCGTCATGTCATTCACATACACCAGAAACAGCACTGGTCCTAGGACTGACCCCTGTGGAACCCCGCTCGTCACAGGCGCCCACTCTAACACCTCATCACGTACCATGACTCGTTTTTGCCTCCCTGTCAAGTATTCTCTGATCCACTGCAGTGCCCTTCTTGTTATGCGTGTCTGATCCTCTAGCTTTTGCATTAATCTCTAGTGAGGAACTGTGTCGAAGTCTATCTTGCAGTCCAAGAAAATGCAATCTACCCACCCCTCTCTCTCGTGTCTTACTTCTGTTACCTTGTCATAAAACTCCAGTAGGGTTGTGACACAGGATTTTCCTTCCCTGAATCCGTGTTGGTCGCTGTTTATAAGCTTGTTGCGTTCTAAGTGCTCCACCACTCTCCTCCTGATAATCTTCTCCATAACTTTGCTTGTGTGTGTGTGTGTGTGTGTGTGTGTGTGTGTGTGTGTGTGTGTGTGTGCACTCACCTAGTTGAACTCACCTAGTTGTGGTTGCAGGGGCCGAGTCATAGCTCCTGGCCCCGCCTCTTCACTGGCCGCTACTGGGTCACTCTCCCTGCTCCATGAGCTTTATCATACCTCTTCTTAAAACTATGAATGGAACCTGCCTCCACTACATCGCTTCCCAAACTATTCCATTTCCCGACCACTCTGTGACTGAAGAAATACTTCCTAACTAACATCCCTGTGATTCATGTGAGTCTTCAACTTCCAACTGTGACCCCTTGCTGCTGTGACCCATCTCTGAAACATTCTGTCTCTGTCCACCTTGTCAATTCCTCTCAGTATTTTGTATGTTGTTATCATGTCCCTCCATCTCTCCTGTCCTCCAGTGTCTTCAGGTCGATTTCAATTTGTTAGTTAGTTAGTTACCATTTTGTCCTAGACACATGTCGATTAGACACTAGGCCTGTTGTATGTGTGTGTGTGTGTGTGTGTGTGTGTGTGTGTGTGTGTGTGTAATTAAACACTTCGAAATGTTTCCGCCCCGCCGGGAATCGAACCCGAGCCCTCTGTGCGTGAAGCAAGAGCTTTAGCCACCAGGCCAGGGGGCTGTGTGTGTGTGTGTGTGTGTGTGTGTGTGTGTGTGTGTGTGTATGTGTGTGTGTGTGAGTAACTCATAATCGTGAGGTAGAGTGTTAATTTTGATACATTTAGCACACATGTAATATTAATATTTTACAAGTATCGGTTAATATCGGCCGTTTTTTCACTAATACCGATAACGATACAGTAAAAATGGTCGATACCGATACTCTGCCACATGACTAGTTTTTGGTAATAAAGCTTCTTCAGCAAGAAAAATTATTTGTAACGTCAATTATATTTGTTTGCTAGCTGTAAAGTCCCAAGAACTCGTTCTGAATTATAGCTAAACCTAAGATAATAATAATAATAATAATATCTATATTTCTACAAGTAAGTGTACAAGGTATACAGGCCTAGCTGACATCAGTGACATACTACTATATAGAAAGCCCCTTGTTATGATGAGCATTTCTGGCAAATTAGGTGAACTTTGTCCCATGATGAGACCCACACCAGTCGACTAACACCCAGGTACCTATTATTACTGATGGGTGAAGATGGACAACCGGTGTAAGGAAACACTCCCAATGTTTCCACCCCTTCGCCCGGAATCGAACCCGGACCCTCACCGTGGGAAGCGAGAGCTTTGCCACCAGGCCACGGGGCACAGTAAACACTGTCAGGAGAGTATTACTACGATTTTTAAGTGTTACAATTTTCAAGTCAACAATTGTGAACTTTTTGTTTTTCCTCGTAGCTCCCTGTGAAGAACATTTGCTATTTGATTCTATTTGTTAACATTTTGAGTCCGTTGACGTGTTGCGACCAGCAACATAAATTCTAAAAAAATATGCACTATATTTTTACAACTACAAAGCAGTTAGGACATTTATGAACTTTGTTTATTTCCTCTATGCACCTTATGAACGTAATGCAGATTTTTACTTTTTAGAGAGAGAGAGAAGAGAGATTGAGATAGAGTGGGGAGGGGCAAACAATGTGCCTTGGCATGTTGCAGCCACAAACGTAACAAAGAAGGAAATGTGTTCAGGCCAACAGCATTATTAGGAAGGAAAGGAGTTGGGAAAACCAACATTATAAGGATGGATGAGTGCTGGGTCCACTTGCTCTACAGGAAAGAAACGTGTTATGGCCAAAAACTATGAAGAAGGAAACGTGTTGGGGCCACCAGCATTAAAAAAAAACAGCAAGTGTTAGGGCCAATGAGACTGGGCCAACTGTATGAGAAGGAGGGGACGTGTTGGGGCCACCAACATATAAGGATGGACCCGCGATGAAGCAACCTGAGCGGTAAGGAAATGTTTTGGGCCGATTTCCGAAAAAAAAAAGTCGCGGCCCCAGCATTATGTGGAGGAAAATTGTTCTTGGGCCAACAACATTGTAAGGAAGGTCACCAGCAGTAAGAAGGAAGTGTGTTGGGTCACCAGCAGTAAGAAGGAAGTGTGTTGGGTCACCATCATCAAGAAGGAAGTGTCATGGGTCACCATCGTTATTACGAACACATTTAAAGAATAACCTGTGAGACCTGGTCGTAATAGGAATGTAGACCCAACAAATCTCAACAGTAGGCTGTAACGTATATTTGCCCTCATCAGATATATACACGTATGTACACTATATACAATATGTACAGATAGAATAGTAAGTGTACACCACGGTGACAGATGACAAAGTAGAAGCCAGAGAGAGTGCACAGTGCTCATCCAGCAGGTAGGCAAGTCTGCCAGTGCTTACCACAAGTGAACCACGTTGCTTCATCTTTGGCAGACTTGCCTGTGATTGACCATTGAACCAAGATTCTGATTTAACGACGGGTACCCTACCGATCGTTGAACCCTTAGCACCCGGTTCGCTGGTTGGGAGGCAGCCTATATAGGAATGTGACATATACCGAATAAAGTGTTGAAGATTGAGACACTTATGCAACATATGGGAATCTTTATTGAAGAAACGTTTCGCCACTGTGTAGATTCATCAGTCCAATATAAAACAGAAACGGGTAGGGACAGGAGGAGTTTGAGGTAATCAGTCCCTCAGCCTGGAACCGATGTGTTCAGTCCATCACCACCCTTGTAGAAAGTACAGAATATGACCAGAGAAGTGGCTAATATATTGTAGACAGGTGAGTGGAAGCAGGACGAGGCGGGATCACAGTGGAACCATCCACTAGCGTCAGTAGGTCTTCGTCCAAAGGTTGGACAAGTGTTGAAGAATTCCTTGTACGAAGATCCCATGATGTTGTAGTGTCTGACAGATGTTACAAATGTTTTAAAACAAACACTTCTGAGTCTATCCCTTCCGTTATGTCATTCACATATTCCATAAACAGTACAGGTCCTAGGACTGACCCTTGTGGAACCCCACTCGTCACAGGTGCCCACTCTGACACCTCGTCAAGTACCATGACTCCATTGGTCATCTCCGAGGTAAGGATGATTCAGAAGAACGGGTGTTGTGTTGGTCATCTGGTGGATAAGGATGAGTGAGGTTGGCGGATGTGATGCTGGCCACTGATACTGAGCATCACAACACAATATGAAGGAACATCTTCAGAGGCTGGAAGATGAAGAACTTGCTTGTTATGCAGGTTTCTGCATGACATTTAAATATATGTAATATATAGCTATTGGAGAAGTGTGCCATAAATTTCAGGTAATTAGGAAAAACAGTAATAATAATGTATAACCTTTAGATAAATGTAAATTATAATTTTAGAAATATGCTGTCCTTTTGGGGAATACTGTAAAGTAAGTTTAAGTGGTGAAATAGAGAAATCCAGCTAGGGAGTTATTTGCCAAATGTTTGTGGTGAGGGTGTAGGCGTCGCGTGGGTTACACATGTGCGCGGGATGGATAGCGGCTGGCGAGACGGAGCCTGTGTTCAGCTAAGTTTGTGATGTTGTATTCCCTTTTGTGTAGCTAACTCAAGCCATAGGCTCTTTTAATGGTGTACCAGTACACACCCTGGGCTCGGACATGGTCGGGGCCCTAAGGGACGAGTGTGAACTGAAGAAATAGGAGGAGATGTGTTCGGGAGGACGGGAGTGGTGGCTTGGCTGACCGCTTAGTGTATTGTTTTTTTTTTTTTTTAAGTGACCACCCGGCCGCCTTCTCCGTCCTGTACTGTTTTGAGGGGGTTTGGCTAATTGATTTGTGAAGAGGCGTGTTTGGACTGTATATAGTTTAATATAAGTAAATAAATGTATATTTTCTTACCTAGGAATTTTTGTGTGGAACCTTCTGATACCCTAACCCAGTGGAGCACTAAACCACACGGGTAACACCGTAGCTTTGTTTATGGGGATAGACCTGGAAGGCCTAGTTTTACAGGGGTTTTGTGTAACTTTTACCCTTTGCCCTTAGACAAGGCATTAGGCCTCAGGGAAACCCTAATTTCTGCGTAACATGGGGGCCTGTATATGGGAGAATTATCAAATTTTGTGGTAATTCAAGTTTGCAACCTGGAAAGTTAATAATCATACTTTATTGGGTTGGTTAGAGGAAGGATTCACTAGAAAATACCTACACTAAAATGTGGCCTTACTTTTGCAGGTGTAGTACTCAGGTTACTGCTAGTTTTGTGTGAAATAGGTCTAATTTTTTTTTGTTATTAGTGCCCATAATTTTTCTGGGACCTAATTTACCTTTGCAAGTGCTCTATTGCTTACTTTTATTGTTATTAATACCTCTTGTTATTAATACCAGTATTTTTGGGGGAACAATTGCCTTTGCAGGTGCAATAACCCCAGATTTTATTTGTTTTGTGTGCAATAGTGCTGATTTTATTGTTATTACCAGTATTTTTGGGGTACAATTTGCCTTTTGCAGGTGCAATAACCCCAGATTTTATTTGTTTTGTTTGCAGTATTGCTGATTTTTCAAGGTGTTATTAATACATATTTTTGTTGAATAATTTACACCTGCAGGTGCAATATTGCTGATTTTTAAGGGTGTTAATAATACAAATTTTGGTGCATAATTTACCTTTGTAGGTGCAATATGGTTGGTTTTCTTGTTATTAATACCTAATTTTTTTTGGAGATATTTTTCCTTGGCAGGTGAAACAGCTCTATTTTTCTGCCAGATTTTGTGTGCTATCCTGTTTCATTTTTGGGGAGTTCCAGGATAATTACTCCTTGTGTTTCTTATAATAATTTTGTGTTGGTGCTTTACTGTGTGATTTATTATTTTATATAAGTGTTGTGGATAGCAAGAGTTTGTGCTATATTGTCCCAAAATGTCTCACAGTGGTGACCTTGCTGGGGTTGTTGTGGGTGATGGAGGAAACCCTGGGTTAGGTTCCACTGGTAGGGACCTGGATAAGGAAGCAGAACTTATGAGGTTGAAATTGGACATAATTGAGCAACAAAAAGACTTGTTAAGGATTGAACGTACAAAGATCCAAGAACTACAAGACCTAGAAAGGTTAAAGCAAACCACCAACAGGTGTGTAAATGCGTTTCATTTGGACACAGCCATCAAATTTGTGCCCAAGTTCCTCGAGAAAGACCCAGACCAGTTTTTTCTCTTATTTGAAAGTACGGCCAAATCCCAAGATTGGCCGGAAAAGGAATGGGCTACATTAGCACGTACACAATTAGTTGGTAAAGGCTTACAGGCAGTTAGTTCTCTAGAGGGACCAGACTTTGCTGATTATAAGAAGCTGAAGGAGGTAGTTTTATTGTCTTATCAGATTTTGCCAGAAAGGTATCGGCAGAAGTTTAGAGGGCTTAAATTTCAAGCAGGGCAGTCTCTCTTAGATTATGGTAAGGAGAAGATGTCACTTTTAGACAGGTGGTGGCGCTCCAAAGATGTGGGTGACAGTTATGAGAGAGTGCGTACCTTAATTTTGCTAGAGGATCTTTTAAAGAATGCTCCTCCTGACCTTAAGGCTTATCTTGAGGAGAAGGATCCGGATGATTTTAAATATGCTTTAGAGCTAGGTGATAGATTTTTAGCTAACCAAAAATTTGGTAGTAATTATCACCCACCACCTACTAATAATGGTAAGTTTTCTCCACCTACCAGTAGGGGTAGGAAATTTCAGAAGTTTAAGTCACCTGTTTTCCAGCCGAATAACCACCAGAATTTTAATAAGCCTAATATTCCAGTACCTACCCAGGAAAGTTTTAAGTCCAGAGCCACTGGTCCAGGACTCCAAGGTACAGGTAGGACAAGCCCAGGTCTTCAGCATCAAGAGACCCAACCTAGGTCAAATGGGCAGGGGGCATTTACACCTTATTACTGTAATTATTGTCACAAACAGGGCCACCTGCAGCCATATTGTAGACAGATGATTAGAGACCAGGCTGCAGCAGATACCTCTCCAGTAAGTACACCAGTTACATATGCTGTTGCTTGCATTGCCGTCTTGCCCAAAGGTACACAGAGTAGTCCAGCTGTCCTAGACCCTCGGATGAAGGTCTATTCCAGCAAGTCTACCGTGGCCTTACACCAAAATGAAGGTGTTGTATCCTTAAGGGACACTGGTAGCACGTACACCTTGCTTCGCAGGGTGTATTGCCAGTGTCGAGTGACACATATACTGGTTTACACATTTTTCTCACAGGGATTACTGGAGGTATTGTCAAGACTCCGGTGCACAGGTTATGGGTGGAGTCTGCGTATCAGTCTGGGTACCTTCCTGTAGGTATTACAGAAGATGTACCTTTTGCAGGTGTTGACCTTCTACTAGGCAACAATGTTTTGGGTCTCCTCAACAGTGAGGAATGTTTGGTTTCACAGGACTTTGCTTCAACAGGTGGTAATGTACAACCTGGAGTAATGGTGACTGACAGATTTTCAGTGTGTAAAATGAATAACCAAGTAAGCAAGAGAAGAACTTCCGTACCCGGCCTTGATTTTCCTACTGACTGTGGTGGCTGGGGCCTGGGGAGCCTGTTCATTGAGTCTGACCTGCAGGAGACTCTTGGCAGTGACAACCCAGCCCCGGTAAAACCCGGTTTAAGGGGAGGTTTTGGTGCTGGCATGGGAGTGACTACTCGGCCGCTGACGCAGCTGGTTCAGGTCAAGGGATGTAGTGACTCCTTGAAGGCTATTCACCTGGCAGCTGTGACAGGGGAAGTGTTTCCAAAATTTACCAAATGTTTATTTTACAGAGCATGTGACCACGCAGTCATGGCAGAGCTGTTTGAGAAAAAGTTTCTGAATTCTCTACAGATTCCCGATGGAGAATATTCCAGTATTGAGAGGGGTGAGTTGACTTCTAACTGTTTCCCAACCACTTATCTTTTTACCAGGGTACCAGAGTTCCTGCCTCTCCCTAATACTTTTGTGTGTGTGGTTTGAGATTTCTGGTAAAATTTTGTCAGCGAGGCTTTCACCAAGCCAACCAGAATTCCAATTATATGACATGTCATGTAGTTTTGAGATCCTTACTTATGGATGTCTATCACTTTGAGAGTCACAGAAAAGTAGGGTGTTTTTACCAGTCTCTCAGGACGATGCATTTTTGCTTTCCCAGTACCAGAAGGACTGGGAAGAGGGATGCCCCTCTTTTCATTACCGTGTGGGAAGCACTCTGGAATCATTAAGTCATGGGCTAGGTGAGAATGGTGATGCTTCCCCTCGGTGTTTTTCTCAGTTTCAGAGACTGTTTGGCTAAGATGAGAGGGGCGGCACTAGTGAACCAGCCTACGAGTCTGCCTAGGATAACGTGGGACCAGGAGGTGGTGCTACTTGATCTGGAGGCTAGTGAGGAGGTTGTGATACTGGAGCCGGCTCCTAGGAAAGCTATGATTGGGTTGGTGTGGAAACTGATGGTGGATACCGTCCCTGAAGATAATGTACACTGGAAAATTGTACGAGATGGTGGAAGCATTGGACCTACTGAAAGAAGGGTTGTAGTTGTGGCTCAGCCGTGGTGGGTCTTTGCGAAGGAGTTTTGGGATGCTGAAAATGGGGGCCAGGTGAATCCCCATGAGGTAAATGTGGCTGTGCACAGTCATCCTGTGTGGGGCAACATAAACTTGTGGGAAGAGACCTGCTGTGATGAAGATGTGAATTTTTTTTATCTTTTCAATGTACTTAGCGAGAGTCAGTGGACGTTGCCTTTCAAGGGTCTCACACTCGATGATCCTCTCAGCAGGTTCACTGACTGCCGCAAAGTAAATTTGCTAACTAATGTTCGAGGGGTTCCTCTTATGAATAATTTTGTTGATGTACTATACACCACAGTTGTGAGTTTGTGGCGGTATTATATGATTCTTATGACTCTATGTGCCAAGGACACACCCATAATTGTAATTTTAATATCTTTGTATACGAACCTTTTGTATGACATTAACCCTCATGATCTTTTCTTTGTAAACATGAGTCACCCACCCTGGGTTTTGCAAAATGATATGAGGGTTGGGGCAGTCTTGTTGCAGGGTAGAGCAGGGCAAGTACTGCCAGTCAGCTACTTAACAGAGAAATGTAACAGACACCAAGGACGCTATGCCACCATAGCACAGGAAGCTCTGGTTTTAGTTCTGGGAGTGCTAACTTTCTTTTCTGTTTATGTAACAGGGTCTCTGCATCCTGTTATGGTCTCTAGTGACTACAATCCAGTACGTTTCCTTCACTTAATGAGGAACCACCCTCAGAGCCTCACTAGGTGGGCCTTGTTATTACAACTTCTAAACCTGGTGATTCATTACGTGAAGGGAATGGAGATTGTGGTTGCTGATCAAGTGTTTTGTGTGTAAATAGTGTACACCATGTAGTGTATAGATCACTTATCTGTTCTTGTTTTGCAGTGATTTGCGGTAGACGAGTAGATGGAACCTTGGACCACCAAAAAAGGAGAAATGCAGGTTGAGCGGAGTTGGAGGTATCAGAACGCCCTATGGTGTGTTTTGGGGGTAGTCACATAAGGTGCCATACCTAGGTAAGGTATGCTCCGTTTTTTTTTTTTAGGTGCTGGCTGGTACGCCTCACCTGTGTTTTTTTAGGTGCTGGCTGGTATGCCTCACCTGTGTTTTATGTTGGTATAGGGGCTGTTGGACCTAATGTTTTGGGTGAACGTGGGGCTGGCGGTGATGCCCCCCACTTTTATTTGGGTCATATCAAATGATCCAGGGTGTTTTGCTTCTCCAGGACTTTTAAATTTTTTTGGATCACCACTGGGGTGACTCCAGGGTCCTTGGAATGACATGTAGGTGCCGGCCTGGTAGGTCCACCTTTTAGAGGGGTCTTTGGTGATGACTCCAGTGTTTATGGCCACAGTCCCGCCAACAAAATTTATGTGACTATTCACCTGGTTTTTGGGGCCTGATATTTTTCTCCTCTCCCATGCTCTCCTGTTTCTCGTAGAGGTGTGTCATGGGGAACCAGTTTTGTTTATTAAAGATTGCTGTGAGATGGGGGTGGTTATGTGATCTTTCTTTCTACGTAGAATTTAATAAGAATTTTTTTTTTCTCTCTTTTCACTACTCTTTGATAGTGTTCCTGTTTCAAGCATTGGTGGTGTCATACATACTTTAAATCTGTCTTACAGCATTACTAACATGTGTCAAGATAGATGGGAAATCAATAGGTGTGATACTTAGCTCTTGTGTTTGTTATTAAATGGCACTTCTCAGGGTAGTATGTACAATGTTCACTCTTTACATTATTATCATGTTTATTGTAATTTAGTAAAACGCATCAACGCCAGTGTGTGGCCACCGCTGTGTTGTGATGGTGCCTTTTCCTAACATAGTTTTGTCAAAGCGTGACTGTGGGCTCGGTTGGCATAGAACTTGATCACTTTATGTGAGGCGAGTTTCACATGTCCGCAATCTTATAGCCTCAGACTATTAAAGTAATTTTACATATGAGCAGTGCCAAAAAGTCTATGATTGTGTGACTAATTCTCCAGTTATAATGTTTATGTTTATTTCCTTTTTTTCCCCTTGCCTAGCGGTGTCCGTGTGGACCCGCTAGCAGAGTGAGACCTATGGTCTAGGGGTGGGGGTGTTATGCAGGTTTCTGCATGACATTTAAATATATGTAATATATAGCTATTGGAGAAGTGTGCCATAAATTTCAGGTAATTAGGAAAAACAGTAATAATAATGTATAACCTTTAGATAAATGTAAATTATAATTTTAGAAATATGCTGTCCTTTTGGGGAATACTGTAAAGTAAGTTTAAGTGGTGAAATAGAGAAATCCAGCTAGGGAGTTATTTGCCAAATGTTTGTGGTCTCTCTAATCTCAGCAACTCTCTCCGTTCCTTAGACATCAAACTTACCTTTCGCCAAACTAACACTCTTCGCACTAATCTAGTTCATACCTCCCCTACCTCCACAGATTCTCCTGGTGTCTACTCTATTTCTTGCTCCTCCTGTCCTCTTCAGTACTTCGGAGAAACTGGCCGTTCTCTTTCTGACAGACTCAGGGAGCACAAAAATAGTGTTAGGCTTGCCGACACTAATAATGCTCTTTTCTGTCATGTCAGAGATCACAGTCATCCCATTGATTGGTCTTCTGCTAAAACTGTCTACCCTACGTCTAACTTTCATAGTCGCCGCCTGGTTGAATCCTCCCGTATACACAACTTTCCCTGTATGAATCTTAGCCCTGGCTTTGTCTCTGTTGATGCTTTCCTCTCTCATTACATTGTTAAATGCTCTAAACTTCAGAACACCCGTGACTTAACCTGATTCCTTCCCTGTCTTATCTTCCCCTTCTCCTTTTTTCTCCTTGGGTTTCCTTTCTTTCTGTTCTTTCTTTTGCCTTGTATTTTCCTTCATTTTTCGCTTTTCTTCCTCTCGTACCCCTTGCGGGCCGCTAGCCTCATAGCAGTGCTCCTTCCCATATGACTGTCTACTCTACTACCTTTACTACTACCTTTACTACTACCACTACTACCACTACTCCTACATTTCCCACTCTCTTGTACCCTCCCCTGTCTGCCTGCCTATAAATACCCTTCCTCTGTCTCTGTGTGTTAGTGTGACTTTGTAAATGGTCCAAGTCGGGCCGAAACGTCGTCGTAAGCTCCTCTCTTTTATATGTGCGGGTTGTGTGTGTATTGTTCCAGTCACGGTATTGTGCCTTTTTTGTTATTTGTGAGGGTGTAGGCGTCGCGTGGGTTACACATGTGCGAGGGATGGATAGCGGCTGGCAGACGGAGCCTGTGTTCAGCTAAGTTTGTGATGTTGTATTCCCTTTGTGTAGCTAACTCAAGCCATAGGCTCTTTTAATGGTGTACCAGTACACACCCTGGGCTCGGACATGGTCGGGGCCCTAAGGGACGAGTGTGAACTGAAGAAATAGGAGGAGATGTGTTCGGGAGGACGGGAGTGGTGGCTTGGCTGACCGCTTAGTGTATTGTTTTTTTTTTTTTTTAAGTGACCACCCGGCCGCCTTCTCCGTCCTGTACTGTTTTTGAGGGGGTTTGGCTAATTGATTTGTGAAGAGGCGTGTTTGGACTGTATATAGTTTAATATAAGTAAATAAATGTATATTTTCTTACCTAGGAATTTTTGTGTGGAACCTTCTGATACCCTAACCCAGTGGAGCACTAAACCACACGGGTAACACCGTAGCTTTGTTTATGGGGATAGACCTGGAAGGCCTAGTTTTACAGGGGTTTTGTGTAACTTTTACCCTTTGCCCTTAGACAAGGCATTAGGCCTCAGGGAAACCCTAATTTCTGCGTAACATTGCTAGAGACGAATGAGAAGAATAAATTGCAGAAGAAAGAAAATGAAAAATAAGACTTAAATTAAGAAAAGCATGAGAAGGAGATGTTGAAAGCGGGCGAAAAGGCTTTAGATATGGAGGGAAAATAGGATGAGTAGGCAAAGCACGACTAGAAGAAGAAGAAACAGGATTAGTAGGAAGAGGAGAATATATTACCTCCACTTAAGTGAGATGAGATTGGGATATTTAGCGGGTCATCCCTTGGGCAAGGATGGTTCAGGTGCACAGGTGTTCTACTGGTCATCCCCAGGGCAAGGATGGTTCAGGTGGACGGGTGTTCCACTGGTCATCCCCAGTGCAAAGAAGGTCCAGGTGCCCGAGTGTTCCACTGGTCATCTCCGGGGCAGGATTGTTCAGGTGCACGGGTGTTCCACTGGTCATCTCCAGGGCAAGGATTGTTCAGGTGCACGGGTGTTCCACTGGTCACCGCCAGGGCAAGGATGGTTCAGGTGCACAGGTGTTTCACTGGTCATCTCCAGGGCAAGGATGGTTCAGGTGCACATGTGTTCCACTGGTCATCTCCAGGGCAAGGATTGTTCAGGTGCACGGGTGTTCCACTGGTCATCGCCAGGGCAAGGATGGTTCAGGTGCACAGGTGTTTCACTGGTCATCGCCAGGGCAAGGATGGTTCAGGTGGACGGGTGTTCCACTGGTCATCTGCAGGGCAAGGATGGTTCAGGTGCACAGGTGTTCCACTGGTCATCTCGAGGGCAAGGATGGTTCAGGTGTACGGGTGTTCCACTGGTCACCGCCAGGGCAAGGATGGTTCAGGTGCACAGGTGTTTCACTGGTCATCTCCAGGGCAAGGATGGTTCAGGTGCACATGTGTTCCACTGGTCATCTCCAGGGCAAGGATTGTTCAGGTGCACGGGTGTTCCACTGGTCATCTGCAGGGCAAGGATGGTTCAGGTGCACAGGTGTTCCACTGGTCATCGCCAGGGCAAGGATGGTTCAGGTGCACGGGTGTGCCACTGGTCATCTCCAGGGCAAGGATGGTTCAGGTTGGGATGGAAGTGAGAAATCCAATTTGGACCACAACATTCCTCCGAAAATGTGAGCGCCAGAGGAAATGTGGAACCAGTGAATTGGAGGTAATGTGATAATTTTAGGAGATACACAAAGATCTTGGCTTAGCTTGAAGTGTGTTACCTGAAGCATAATGCTTCAGTTGTGCGTTTGTCTATATGTCTCTTACTGATGGTCTCCCTTGACTCCATAAGGATATGAAATCTCTTTTTTTTTATGTAATTGATGTATCGTTGCATCAATTATTTATGTCTATATGTATCTTACTGACTCCATAAGGATATGAAATCTCTTTTTTTATGTAATTGATGTATCGTTGCATCAGTTATTTATGTAATTGATGTATCATTGCATTGTAAAAATCTCTAGTTGTGTCGATGCATGCAGGGGATGAGATGAAAAGCTGTAAGCCACCTGCCTGAAAGCTGGCTGCCTTGGATCAAAACGTCTAGCGTGAGCTGGGCGCCCAGGTATTGACCAGTGTGGTACGGTTGGTAAAGCACTGCGTACCTTGTTGCAAGGTTCGTAGGTTCGAGTCTCCTTCGCCCAGCGATCAGTGTTTATGAATATTTCGCCTGTTCTTGCGAATTCTAAGCATGTAATAGACGGATATGCAGCTACAACATTCTAAAAGTTCATTTTTCAGTATTTCCTAGTTAGTATAGTATTATTTTATATTATATAATATACAAATTACCAATATTCAATGAAACATAATTATATATACTGAGCCTCGCACATTTATTCACCCAACACGTCCATCAAAATTATGCTCAACGTGAACAGATATTGCTGATGTGTGACGATTACTGACCTGTCAACAAGACACTTTTTAAAATGATTTTTATTATTTTTATGATTGTTGATGTAATATCGGAAAAGTAATTAATTCAGGTCGGAATTTATTAATCTGCTTACATAATCCTGACTCATGAAATCGTAATGACATGATTTCAACCAGTGGCTTGCTCGCTGGCCTACAGTTTTACAACTCACTCGCCACGAGTTCAATCCCCACCCGTGGTATGGTCTGCTTATATATTGATCCACAGAAAGTACCGGCAATTAATTTTGCAACATATCACCATCGCCGTTACAAGTTCTTATAATTCATTCATGAAAATAGTCATTATTTTCTACGTGTGAATTACTAGTTATCAGTTCTGCCCAGGAAAGTGATTCGGGGAACTCTCTTCCCCTACTGTGCAGGAATGTGTTGTTAGTGACCTTAGTGTAAGTAGATGTAGCAAGATGTGTTATGAGACAGAAAGAAAAGATGCCAACAATCCTACCATTGTCTAAAACAATTACAGGTTTCCGTTTCATACTCTTTTCGGCAAAACACTAGTACCTCCCTGGGTGATTACTGTCTGCCAACCTACTACCTTATGCATTTTGCACACACACACACACACACGCGCGCGCGCGCGTTTGGGCTCCACCAGTACTCACAAACGAATGTGCCCAAGTACCCACGTACTCGCGTGTTTCTTCAGGCACTTTTAGAAACAGAGAGTAGATTTAGTATCATTGACAGGTAGATTGGCTAAGGAGAAGTAAGCGAGGAGGGATATTTTCCAAGCACACTCTCACTCTCACATACATACACACTAGGTAGTTAGGAATCTAGGAAGTATGTATTCAAGGGAGAAGGATAAACATAGAAGAAACTAGGCGGTTGAGTCAGTACCAGGTCAAAGTCAGGACAGAGAACCACACATACACACACGTACACACACATACACACGCATACACACACATATATATACAAACACACAGACTAATTGACACCTCACTGTGACTTGATAGTTCCCTTCCCATCCCTTCCCTACAACTCTCTCTCTCTCTTTATCTCTCCCTTTTCTTTTCCTCTCTCTCCTTTCCCCCATTCCCCCTCTCTCTTTTTTTCTTTCCTCTCTCCCTCCTTCCCTTTCCTACTTTCTCTCCCTCTAGCACTATTCCCATTCTTTTCTCAACCTCCCCATCACTCTTCCCCTTACAACTCACCACCCCACCTCCTTTATCCCTCTTTCTCTTCACCTCTCTCTTTCTCTCCACCTCAACTCCCCACCCCTACCTCCTTTATCCCTCTTTTTTTCCACCTCTCTCTCTCCACCTCTCTCTCTACCACACTCTTCCTGTCTCGCACACACACACACACACACACACAGGGGTGGGTAGATTGCATATTCTTGGATTTTAAGAAGGCGTTTGACACAGTTCCACACAAGAGATTAGTGCAGAAGCTGGAGGACCAGGCAGGGATAACAGGGAAGGCACTACAATGGATCAGGGAATACCTGTCAGGAAGACAGCAGCGAGTCATGGTACGTGGCGAGGTGTCAGAGTGGGCGCCGGTGACGAGTGGGGTTCCACAGGGGTCAGTCCTAGGACCGGTGCTGTTTTTGGTATTTGTGAACGACATGACGGAAGGAATAGACTCCGAAGTGTCCCTGTTTGCAGATGATGTGAAGTTGATGAGAAGAATTCAATCGGACGAGGACCAGGCAGAACTACAAAGGGATCTGGACAGGCTGCAAGCCTGGTCCAGCAATTGGCTCCTGGAGTTCAATCCCACCAAGTGCAAAGTCATGAAGATTGGGGAAGGGCAAAGAAGACCGCAGACGGAGTACAGTCTAGAAGGCCAGAGACTAAAAACCTCAATCAAGGAAAAAGATCTTGGGGTGAGTATAACACCAGGCACATCTCCTGAGGCGCACATCAACCAAATAACTGCTGCAACATATGGGCGCCTAGCAAACCTAAGAACAGCATTCCGACATCTTAATAAAGAATCGCTCAGGACCCTGTACACTGTGTACGTAAGGCCCATACTGGAGTATGCAGCACCAGTTTGGAACCCACACCTAGCCAAGCACGTGAAGAAACTAGAAAAAGTGCAAAGTTTTGCAACAAGAGTAGTCCCGGAGCTAAAGGGTATATTCTACGAAGAGAGGTTAAGGGAAATCGACCTGACGACACTGGAGGACAGGAGAGATAGAGGACATGATGACAACATATAAGATACTGAGAGGAATTGACAAGGTGGACAAAGACAGAATGTTCCAGATATGGGACACAGCAACAAGGGGACACAGTTGGAAGTTGAAGACTCAGATGAATCACAGAGATGTTAGGAGCATTTCTTCAGTCACAGAGTGGTCGGGGAGTGGAATAGTTTGGGAAGCGATGTAGTGGAGGCTGGTTCCATACATAGCTTTAAGAAGAGGTATGATAAAGCTCATGGCGCAGGGAGAGTGACCCAGTAGCGGCCATAGAAGAGGCGGGGCCAGGAGCTATGAATCGACCCCTGCAACCACAACTAGGTGAGTACAACTTGGTGAGTACACACACACACACACACACACACACACACACACACACACACACACACACATACACACCGACACACACACCAACACACACACTCACAAATTCACACACACACGCACACATACACACAATTGACAAAGTGGACAGAGACAGAATGTTCCAGAGATGGGACACAGCAACAAGGGGACACAGTTGGAAACAGAAGACTCAGATGAATCACAGAGATGTTAGGAAGTATTTCTTCAGTCACAGAGTGGTCGGGAAGTGGAATAGTTTAGGAAGCGATGTAGTCGAGGCAGGCTCAATACATAGCTTTAAGCAGAGGTATGATAAAGCTCATGACGCAGGGAGAGTGACCCAGTAGCGGCCAGTGAAGAGGCGAGGCCAGGAGCTATGACTTGACCCGTGCAACCACAACTAGGTGAGTACAACTAGGTGAGTACACACACACACACACACCTGGTCAAGAATGTCAAGAAATTAGAGAAAGTGCAAAGGTTTGCAATAAGACTAGTCCTAGAGCTAAGATTAAGAGAAGTCGACTTGACGACACTGGAGGACAGGAGGGTTAGCGGAGACATAATAACGACATACAAAATACTGCGTGGAATAGACAAGGTGGATAGAGACAGGATAGAGACAGGATGTTCCAGAGAGGGGACACATAAACAAGGGGTCACAATTGGAAGTTGAAGACTCAGATTAGTCATAGGGATGTTTGGAAGTATTTCTTCAGCCATAGAGTAGACAGGAAGTGGAATAGTCTAGCAAGTGATGTAGTGGAGGCAGGAACCATGTGTAGATTTAAGACGAGGTATGATGAAGTCATGGAGCAGGGAGAGAGAGGACCCAGTAGCGATCAGTGAAGAGGCGGGGCCAGGAGCTGAGTCTCGACCTCTGCAAACACAATTAAGTGAGTACAATTTGGTGAGTACACATTTACACACACACACACACGCACATCCTAACAGGATAAAAAATGGGATCTCAAATGGGAGGACGTAAAGGCAAGGGAACTGAGGATGGTTGGTCTGAAAAAGAAGAATGGGTTGAACGGCTCAAGAACAAAATGGATCAAGAATGAGGAAAAAGGATAAATGAGCTTTACAATAATATGTTAGCGAAGATAGCTGCAGAGAGCATAAAGTGGGAATCAGGAGCTGTAGCAGCTGAGGCAAAGATACAAAGACTGGAGGAAGAAATGGATTTGCTAAAGCAAGATATAAAGATGAGGTCCAAAAGGAGTAAGGTGACTGAAATGGGAACATCAGTAGGCAGGGAGGGGACTGAAGGAGGGGATGGAGCTAAGTCTTTAGCAGACGTACTAGCAAGCCATCAGAGTGTCCAGGAGATGATAAGGGAAACAACAAAGGAGATAATTAAATCAGATCCAGAGATATTGAGAGAAAAGTAAAGGGAAGAAGAGAGTGAGAGGTCAATAATTATTCATGGGCTTCAGGAGGCTGAAGGGAAGACCTATGATGAAAGAAAGCATTGGGAGGAAACAGAGATTAAGAGCATCATTGCAATAACAGGAGAGAAGGACATGTCTTAGGTAGAACATTTTCACAGACTTGGGGGGTTATTCGAGGGAAAAAAAACGACCAATCAAATTGACATTCAAGACGGAAGTGGTACGGAACAGGATACTACAACAGAAGCCAATGTTAAAAGAATCTCAGGAATATCAATAAGTGTACCTCAATCTAGACAGATCACGAAAAGAAAGGGAACAACTGAAAGTGAGAGCAAGACGAAATCAGTGGAAGGAAAGAGAGACAGAACAGACAACGAAAGACAGGAAAGAACAGCCTCTGGGGGAACATCAAACACATATGCTTTTAGAAACCCTTCAACCCCTGTCACCACATATCAACCAAACACAATAACCACAAACAAACCACATATCATAGCCCCCACCCCCTAAGCACTAATTTCACAATCACAGCAGCTTCCCATAATCTTCACTGCCTCCCACCTCCCCAGCCTGCACCTTTCTCTCCCATCTCCCAAAATACAGTAATGGAAAGGAAGCTAAAGGTATGGTATACCAATGCAGATGGAATAACAAATAAGAGTGAAGAGTGGCAAGAACGAATTACTGATGCATCACCTGACATCATAGCACTAATAGAGACAAAACTTACAGGGATGATAACAGATGCAATCTTTCCACCTGGATATCAGATCCTGAGGAAAGACAGAGAGAACAGAGGAGGGGGAGGAGTAGCGCTGCTCATCAAAAACCAGTGGAGTTTTGAGGAAGTGGGACGAATGGACAGAAGGGAAACAGAAGACTTCATTGTTGGAACACTTCAGACTGGGGGTCTAAAGGTGATGATAGCAGTGATGTATATCCCACCACTGAACAGTAGGAGGACAAGACAAGAGTATCATGTGCACAATATGGCAATGGTGGGTACACTAGCTGAAGTGGCCAGGAGGGCTCAAATGGGTAGGACAAAATTACTCATAATGGGAGATTTCAATCATAAAGAGATTGACTGGGAAAATCTAGAGCCACATGGGGGACCAGAAACATGGAGGGCTAAGATGTTGGAGACTGTATTGGAGAACTTCATGCACCAATAAATAACAAAAAGGCACAATACCGTGACTGGAACAATACACACACAACCCGCACATATAAAGAGGAGCTTACGACTGCTGACTTGGACCATTTACAAAGTCACTTTGTAAATGGTCCAAGTCGGGCCGAAATGTCGTCGTAAGCTCCTCTCTTTTATATGTGCGGGTTGTGTGTGTATTCATGCACCAACATGTTAGGGATACAACCAGAGAGAGAGGAGAGGATGTTGCAGCGAGGCTGGATCTCATATTCACCTTGAATAGCTCAGACATAGAGGATATCACACACGAAAGACCCCTTGGCGCTAGTGATCATGATGTCCTGAGTTTTGAATACCTTGTAGAGTTACAAATGGAGAATGCAGCAGTGCGGGAACAACGAGAGAAGCCGAACTTCAAAAAAGGGGACTACTTAGGAATGAGAAGTTTCCTGCATGAAGTGCAGTGGGAAAAATAACTATAGGGAAAGACAGTAAATGAAATGATGGAACTAGTGACCACTAAAAGCAGGGAGGCAGAGAAGTTCATACCAAAGGGTAACAGAAAAAATAGGAAGACTAGAGTGAGCCCATAGTTTAACTGGAGGTGTAAAGAGGCTAAAGCCAAGTGTGCTACAGCATGGAAAAGGTATAGAACGCAGAGGACTCAAGAAAACAAGAAGTTGAGCAGAAGAACCAGAAATGAATATTCTGGGATAAGGAGAGAGGCCAAATCTGAACCAAAGTTGTTATACAGTCATATTAGGAGAAAAACAACAGTCAAGGATCAGGTAATCAGGCTGAGGAAAGAAGGAGGGGAGCTCACAAAGAATGACCAGGAAGTATGTGATGAACTAAACAGAAGATTTAGAGAAGTATTTACGGTAGAGACAGGGATGCTTCCAGAAAATCGTAGAGGTAGGGTGCACCAGCAGGTGCTGGACACAATACATATAACCAAGGTAGAGGTGATGAAATTGCTAGGGGAACTAGATACATCAAAGGCAGTGGGCCCAGATAACATATCTCCTTGGATACTGAGAGAAGGAGCAGAGGAACTGTAAATTGCCTGAGGCGTGGAAGACAGCAAATGTAGTTCCAATTTTTAAGAAGGGAAACAGACAGGAAGCGTTAAACTATCGACCATTGTCTCTGACTTGTATAGTATGCAAAGTAATGGAACAGATCATCAGGAGAAGAGTCGTGGAACATATTGAAAAGATTGGGCTCATACATGACAATCAGCACAGCTTCAGAGATGGGAAATCCTGTGTCACAAATCTACTTGAGTTCTAAGATAAGGTAACAGAAGTAAGACAGGAGAGAAAGGGATGGGTAGATTGCATCTTTTTGGACTGTAAGAAGGCTTTTGACACAGTACCACACAAGAGACTGGTGAACAAATTAGAGGAGCAGGCAGGAATAATAGGGGAAGTACTTTAATGGATCAGGGAATACCTAACAGGAAGGAAACAACGAGTGTTGGTACGTGATGAAGTGTCAGAGTGGGCGCATGTGTCGAGTGGGGTTCCACAAGGGTCAGTCCTAGGTCCGGTGCTGTTTCTTATATATGTGAATGACATGATGGAAGGAATAGATTCAGAAGTGTCACTGTTCGCTGATGATGTGAAACTGATGAGGAGAATACAAGCGGACGAGGATCAGTTAGGATTACAAGGGGATCTGGACAGACTACAAGTCTGGTCAAACAAATGGCTCCTGAAGTTTAACCCCAGTAAGTGTAAGGTCATGAAGGTTGGGGAAGGACACAAAAGACCGCAGACGGCATACAGGTTTGGGAATCAAATGCTGCAAACGTCACTTAAAGAAAAGGATCTTGGGGTAAGCGTTATAGCGAACATGTCTCCTGAGGCACACATCAATCAAAAAAATGCTGCAGCATATGGGCGATTGGCAAACCTGAGATTAGCGTTTAAACATCTGAGTAAGGAGTCATTCATGACATTGTACACCGTGTATGTGAGGCCTATACTCGAGTATGCAGCACCAGTATGGAACCCTCACCTAGTCAAACACGTCACGAAATTGGTGAAAGTTCAAAAATTTGCAACACGTTTAGTCCCGGAACTGAGAGATATGTCTTATGAGGAGAGGTTAAGGGAAGTCAACCTGATGACACTAGAGGATAGGAGGGACAGGGGGTACATGATAATAACGTATAAAATACTGAGAGGAATTGACAAGGTGGACAGGGCTCGAATGTTTCAGAGATGGGATACAGGAACAAGGAGCCACAATTGGAAGCTGAAAACCCAGATGAGTCATAGGGATGTTAGGAAGTATTTCTTTAGCCTTAGAGTTGTAAAGAAGTGGAATAATCTGGAGAGTGAAATAGTAGAAGCAAGTTCCATACATAGCTTTAAGAAGAGGTATGATAAAGCTTATGGAGCAGGGAGAGAGTGAATTAGTATTGACCAGTGAAGAGGCGGGGCCCGGAGCTATGAATCGACCCCTGCAACCACATATAGGTGAGTACATATAGGTGAGTACGCACACACACACACACCCACACACGACCATGCCACTAAGAATTACAGGAAAAAATACGGGAGAAAATGGCAATGTACAAACGGGACCTAGAGACACAGAGGGAAAAGGCAATGGGAGGAGGAGAGGAAGAAGTCAGTGTTTATTCATTGGCTTCAGGATAGTGAATTGAGGACACATAATGAAAGACAGCAGAAAGAAAAACAGGAGATTGAAAACAACATCAAAGAAATAGGCAAGGTGGATATGACTGAGATGGTAAATTTTCAGAGAATAAGAGGGTACTTGAGGGGAAGAAATCAGCCGGTCAAATTGATGGTGAGGAACAGGATCCTGCAAGAGAAACAACTGCTGATGGATTCATCAACATACAAGAGGGTGTTCCTAGACAGTGATAGAACAAGGACAGTTTTACAGCAGCTGAGGGAGAAGACAGAAATGAAAAGCGCTAGGAAGAGAGACAAAGACAGTCTGCAGAGGACAACCAGAGCAGGGCAGAGCAACAAGTGCAAGCGCACACAGAACCACCATCAGAACCCCACAGCCTAACACGCTATCCAAACACAATCCACAATACACACTAATAGCCACCACCCCACAATATGATGTAGAATCCCACAGCACACAACCAGGCCACCCCACCCTCACAGACCCCCAGAACACAGTGTTGGAGAGGAAACTGAAGGTATGGTACACCAAAGCTGATGGAATAACGATTAAGTGGGAGGAGTGGCACGAAAGAATCAAAAAGGCATCATCGGACATCATAGCTCTCACCGAAACCAAGATCACAGCAATGATAACAGATACCATCTTTAAAACGAGATATCAGTTCCAGAAGAAAGACAGAATTAAGAGAAGGGGTGGAGGAGTGGCAATGCTCATTGAAAACCAATGGAATTTTGATGAGCTGGAGACAGAAGGCGAAGAAGAAAAAAACTACATAATAGGAACACTTCAGTCTGGAGGTCCCAAGGTGGTAACTGCAGTGAAGTATAACCCACCACAGAACAGCGGGCCCAGAAACGTGGAGAGCTAAGATGATGGAGGTGGTACTTGAAAACCTCATTTACAAACATGTAGGATGAACCAGCAAGACTTGACCTAGTATTCACCTTAAGTAGTGCAGATATTGAGGACATCACATATGAAAGACTCTTCGGGGCCAGTGACCGCGTGGTTCTGAGCTTCGAATACATAGTACAGTTACAAGTGGAGAGGGAAGCAGGAAGGGCAGGACGAACGAAGCCAAACTACAAGAGAGGGGACTACAGAGGCATGAAGAATTTCCTGCATGAGGTTCAGTGGGACAAAGCACTGGCAGGGAAGTAAATGAATGAGATAATGGAATATGAGACAACAATATGCAAGGAAGCTGAGGAGAGGTTTGTATCCAAAGGTAACAGAAATAACAAGAAGGCCAGGATTAGCCCTTGGTTCACACAAAGGTGTAGAGAGGCCGAAACCAAGTGTGCTAGTGAATGGAAGAAGTATAGAAGGCAAAGGACCCAGGAGAATAAGAAGATCAGTTGTAGAGTCAGAAATAAATATGCACATGTAAGAAGGGAGGCCCAACGACAATACGAAAATGACAAAGCAGCAAAAGCCAAATCTGACCCGAACCTGCTGTTCAGCCACATCAGGGGGAAAACAATAGTCAAGGACCAGGTAATCATGCTGAGGAAGGAAGGAGGGGAGATCACAAGAAACAACCAAGAAGTATGAAAGGAGCTCAACATGAGATTCAAAGAAGTGTTCACAAAGGAGAGAGAAGGGACTCCAGAAAGACAGAGAGGTGGGGTACACCATTATGGCATGCAAAGAGTATGTTACATTATTTTGGAATATGTACACACTACCATATAGGCTGCCTCCCCAACCAGCAAACCAGGTGCTAAGGGTTTAATGATTCAGGGGGCCCCATCGTTAAATCACTATCTTGGTTCAGACAATCATAATGTGGTCTGTCAATGGCGGAGGTGATGTTGTGTCACTCACGTTTCACTATTGCCAGATTCATCCAGCTGCTGGTTGAAACACGGTGGTCTCTCTATCTTTTGGCTGTTGTTGTTTGCCTTGACTTGCCGTGGTGTACACTTATATTTCATACTGCTGTAAATAGTGTATATAGTGTACATATATCTGTTCATACTTAGTGAAGGAAAATAAAATTTTTGGACTACTGCTGTGTTTATTTTCACTCCAAGCTTCATTTACGGCCACGTTAACAGGCCTTGATTACCTGAAGCTGTATTAACCATCAAGTGTTGGACACAATACATAAAACCGAGGAAGAAGTGATGAGCAGGGTTTCGCAGGGGTCAGTCCTAGGACAGGTGCTGTTTCTGGACTCAGACGTGTCCCTGTTTGCAGGTGATGTAAAGTTGATGAGAAGAATTCAATCAGATGAGGACCAGGCAGAACTACAAAGGTATCTGGTCAGGCTGCAGGCCTGGTCCGGAAACTGGCTCCTGGAGTTCAACCCCACCAAGTGCAATGTCATGAAATTTGAGGAAGGAGTGAGAATAACAATGGGCACATCTCCTGAGACGCACATCAACCAAATAACTGCTGCTGCATATGGGCGCCTAGCAAACTTCCTAATTGCATTCCGACATCTCAATAAGGAATCGTTCAGGACCCTGTACACCGTGTACGTCAGGCCTATACTGGAGTATGCAGTACCAATTTGGAACCCACACCTAGCCAAGTATGTAAGGAAATTAGAGAAAGTGCTAAGATTTGCAACAAGACCAGTCCCGGAGCTAAGGGGCATGTTCTACCAGGAGAGGTTAAGGAAATCAACCTGATGACACTGGAGAAATGGAAAGATAGGTGGGATATGATAACGACATATAAAATACTGAGAGGAATTGACAAAGTACACAGAGACAGGATGTTCCAGATATGGGACACAGCAACGAGGGGTCATAATTTGAACTGGAAGACTCAAATGAATCACAGGGATGTTAGGAAGTATTTCTTCAGTCACAGAGTTGTCAGGAAGTGGAATAGTCTAGGAAGTGATGTAGTGGAGGCAGGATCCATACATAGCTTTAAGAAGAGGTATGATAAAGCTCCTGGAGCAGGAAGAGTTACCTAGTAGTGACCAGTGAAGAGGCTGGGCCAGGAGCTGTGACTCGACCCCTGCAACCATACCTTGGTGAATGCAACTAGGTGAGTACACTCACACACACACATACACGAAGATATATGATAAAGCGATAAAGCTAATGGAGCAGGAAGAGTGACCTAGTAGCGACCATTGAAGAGTAGGTGCCTGGAACTATGAAGAGAGCCCTGCAACCATAACTAGATGAGAAGTAGCTGAGTACACCCATGCACATTACGAATATATATTTTAACACAACGGCTATCTCCCACCAATTAAGGGTGACCCGGTAAAGAAGATGCTTTAATCATCACTCACTCCTCTGTCTTGCCTGAAGTTCGCCGATACATTAGTTCAAAACTGCAAATATAGGGAAACTGGTTAGCCAGACTTGAGTCCTTGAGATGGGAATGACAGTGCCTACACTCTGAAGGAGGGTTTACCTGGAGTTTAACCCTCTCCAGGTAAACTGACTAACCAGTTTCCCTGAATCCCTTAATTAATGCTACCTTGCTCACACTCCAACAGCATGTAAAGTTATGAAAACTGTTTGCGACTATTCCTATATAATATACCCAGGAGTTTGCAATGTTGCAGAATTAATAGGGATTCCGGGTAGATTCGTCCATGAGTGCGTCTGCTAGCAGAAGAGAGGCAGAGCTGAGCATCAGGCGCTTGTTATAATAAGATTAGGATAAGTTTTCAAATCTTCTTTTGTTACATGGCAGCCTGAATTTTTAATGATTTCTTGTTAATTGACCAATTTTACCTATTCGGTATGCCTTCTATAAATATATGTAAAAGACATGTTCACGTATTGCTTTTTGATCTGTATTGCAGTATGGAAATGCACATATTTGCAGAAGTGTGGAGAATGGAAATTTTAATATACAGATATAAGATACAGTTGACATTCCCTCTCTGGATCAGCACACTGAGGCACTGGAAGATACAATTGGCAGCTTCATGGGTGTCTAGTGGTCTCGATTAGTCTAAAACCCAGGTCTGTAAGAAAACCTATGGCATGATTTCCCCGGGCTTCATGGGTCTAAAAACATCTAGGCATTATCTCATTTTTTTGCCATAATCATTAACATATCCTTTACGCCACATCAAAAAATCCTCCCACTGGAGAAGATCATCGCCTTTTGAGGCGATGACGTGTTTTCTTGTTTATTTTTCAAGTACTATCTTTAAAAGTTTGACTTCACTGTATTCTCATTGGGATTTCTGCGTTCTCTGTTATCTTTAGAACTGCCTTAAGAGTTACTGCTGGTGCATCTCCTATGTTTTTTTTTCCCCGACAACGATGGAAGCAATAATTTTAAGTACTTTGCTTCGGGATGGCACTCGAGCACCGTATGTCTGATAACGATGCTTAACGAGCAGAAACGAATAGCCAACTTCAGAGGCGCAAAGTTTCCTGTCTCGAAAGTAGACAAAGCAAATATGATAGTAATTATGGACTTGGTAGATTATAGGGAAAAAAACACATATTATCAGAAAACAAGGAACCAACGTGCCCCTTAACGTTGCCACATCAAACTATCCAAGCTGACTGAACGATGAATGAATGTTAAGTCACATAAACAAATTTATACATATTTAATTTAATTCATCTATAATAATATTGAAACAATCAAAGTAAATCAACTGTTTTGATTAAATTTTGATAGAGCTAAAAAAGAAAAAACATACATTTCGTGTCACCCTAAATTATTATCAAATTTTCTTTAGCTTTGCTGAAAATTATTATTATTATAATTATGGGAGCGCTAAACCCATAGGATTATAGAGCGCATGTGTGGAGGGGAGATGGAAGGTATTCAGGCTCAATTCAGGGAACTGAGTACAGATCCAATTCCTTGATCAAGAGCCCCCCACCAGATCAAGGAACGTCCCTGAAGGCTTCACTGAAAAGATACTGTGTAGAAGTTGAAATGTTTAATGAACCTGCCTGGTTAAAACAAATTTTAATATTCGTTTTGAGAAAAAAAGTCAGAGTCCACTAACACATTGTACTGTATCAATAACTTGAGCATTTACTCGTATTAAGCTAATAAAGTCTGTTTATGAAAAAGAACTTTATTAATCCATAATATTAAAAATAATAGAATATCAGTGGGAATTATTTTGGCATTTTAATTAATTTAATTAGTCATTATTATGAAGATTTAACAGAGGGTATATACAACAGCGGCACGGTATAATGATGATAACGACATTTATATATTTTATAAATTACTGGCGCCATGTTAATGTTTATTACAAAAACTGTGGATAAGTTGTTGTTTATGTTAATGTTTGGATGTGACTTGTTGTTGCTGCTGATATTGTGTTTTTGTTGGTGTTAGTGTGCATTTGTTGATATTAGTGTTAGCATTGCACATATGCTGATATTGCTGCTTTAACTGCTTATTTGTTAAAATTGCTGTTGGTATTGTGTTCTGGAATTGTAGTAACTAGTTAATGGTGTTACTAGTTTTTTACTATTAATGGTGTAACTAGTTAATGGTGTAACTAGTTAATGGTGTAGTATTAAAGATAGTACTTGAAAAATAAAAAAAAAAACACGTCATCGACACCAGGATAACTGGGCTCAAAAGGCAAATCTTCGCCCCGGGGATTTCTTTATGCATAGAAGGATATTTAATGATTATGGCATGCCCATGAACGCGAAAGCATCCTAGGTTTTCTTCGACCTGGGTTTTAGATAATCAAACCACCAGACACCCATGAAGCTGTTGTCTCTTCCAGTGCCTCAATTTTACTTGTATAAAGATATTACATTTAATGTTTGCTTTGCCTCAGAAAATTCTAGAAAAATGGACTTTGTCTCTAATATTCCTCTGGGTGTGTGCAACTTGCATTGTGTACACAAATTTAAGTTGGTGTTACCACACACACACACAATACAATAACAATGTACATAGTTGACTTGAGATCGTTTGCCACACTATAAAATTTCAATGTTCCACTCTAAATATTTCTGGACAGAGTGAAAATAGTATGTTTGTAGATTTCTTGATTCAGTGTTGATACATACAGTTTTCCTTCCACCCAAACCCCCTCCTCCACAGACTACACATCTACCAAATACAATTTCCACCCTACCACACATCTAACACCACTAAAAAAATTTACAACCACTATAGTAACATTTACCACTGCTAAACTACACATTTACCACCACTACACACAATTTACCATACACTACACATCTGCCACCACTACACACACATTTACCATCCTCCACCCATCTACCACTATTATACTAAAATCTACCACCACTACATACCATCTACCACCACCACTAACATCTACCACTACACTACAACTACCATCATTACCTCCATTTTCCACTACTACATACACATTTACCACCACTACATACAATCTACCACTATTATCCACATCTCCACCACTGCCCCAAATCTCCACCACTTGTTTTCCAGATCCCTAAAACAAGTCATAAAATTTTCAGTTTAAACTTTGATGGTTTGCCAATGGTCATTGTTTTGAATTGTAAAGCCCACACTCTCCCTCTCTACTCTTTCTAAGAATCTCTCTCCCTCTTATTCTTTCTTTCTATTCCACCTAATTCATCGTTCCTCATCCTATCCATCCATTCTTTTTATCAATCTTTATTTCTTCCTTTCTCACATATCCCTCTTCCCATTTCATCTTTTCCATCCTCTCATTTCCTCTCATCTATCTTCTTCTATATCTCACATTTATTCCCATCTCCCTTTCTCCCTGACGTATTTTCTATTCCCATCCTCTCATAATTTTTCTTTTTAGTCTCTCACCTTTCCCTCTTCCTCTTTCCCTTCACCTTTCCCGGTCTCTCCTCCACTTCCCCTTCCAGCTCTGTTCTCTCCCAACACCTTTCTCCCCATTTATTTATTCAAACCCTTTTCTCCATTTTTCTTTTGTCTTTCTCCCTCCTCTCCATTTAAATCCCCTTCTCTATCTTCCTCTTCATCACTTATATCTTCCTTCCCTTTCCCTACCCCCTCTCCTCTGATTTCTTTCTTTCCCGTATCCCTCACACCTCCCCGTTCTACTCAAAAAGTTATACCAAATTTACTTGTATTATTTATACAAAACAAAAAGAAAAACTGTTGAAAATTAAGATTTTCAAAATATTTCGGTACCATCAAGACGTGAGCCAAAATAAAGACCAAATGGAAGAAACTTGTTGCCGGGTTTATGACCGTCTTGATTGGTTTGTGACCATCTTATGACTGGTTAATGACCGGTTGATGCCTGGTTTATGACCATTTGATGCCTGGGTTGGACCGACTTAGCCTGGGTTTTCCATATGATGCCTGGGTTTATGCTGCCGATGCCGGGTTTATGACCATCTTGATGACTGTGTTTATGACCATTTTGATGCCTGGGTTTATGACCGTTTTGATGTCTTGGTTTTTACTGTATTGATGCCTTGGTCTAATTCTTTGCACAATATACAAAAAATAATTTCGAAGTAGGGATAAATTTGGATTCAAAACATTGTGATTAACACAAAGGAAATGATTCAGAATCAAAAGCAGATTCGAAGTGATCCTGGAAGGTTTGTGCTGTGGTCAGAGACGTGGGAGATGAGTGTCAGTATTAACAACTGAAAATTAACACATTTGGGTATAATAAATTAGTCATAAATGAAAATATTTGTCAACAAACTAACTGAAAAATAAGAAAAGAACCAAAGGGAAGCCTTACAAGCAATGCCTACGAGGCAAAAGATAATAAAATGATCCAGTTCCTAAGGTAAAGTTTTTTCAAGGGAAATATCTCCAGAAATACTGGGGCAATTTATTGTCCTCCTCTAACATCTGCCTGTTTCAATACAAAGTTTTCAGATATTCTAGTCCAGTTCCTCCAAATTAGGCGCTTCTCAGTAGGACTTTGGGACTGCAACTGAATGAATACAAACCAACTAAATAAAAACTGAGATCTTTAAAAAGTTCTAGATGACAATAATTATTAATATAGTTTGAATAATTAAGGGATAAGTTTCCCACAACTCTTGGAATATAACTTGGTATATTTATATATCAAAATATTCTGTACATGTAATCGATAAATAATAATAATAATAATAATAATAATAATAATAATAATAATAATAATAATAATAATAATATCTTTATTTCTACAAGTACAAGTACAAGGTATACTACAGGCTAACTGACATCAATGATATACTACTGTAAAAGCCACTTGTTATACAGAGCATTTCAGGAAAATTAGGTCAGTTTTGTCCCAGGATGACCCACACCAGTCGACTAACTCCCAAATACCCATTTTACTGATGGAGAACATAGACAGCGGTATGAGAAACACGCGCAGTGTTTCTACCCTCCCGGAATCAACCCGGACACTCCCATGTGAAGTGAGAGCTTAGCCACAGCCATGGGGCACCATGGGCTCATTAAGTACTGTACTCTAATACACTTAATATGTACCGTCTGGTACATTTCTATGTTAGATGACTCGAAGTACAAGAGTAATATTAGTATGTGTTTTATGTTTAGCCTCAGTATGTGCTCAGATTGACTCAACTTAACTAAGAATGTGACTGACCATGACTTAATAATGTAACTTCTGGACCATCAGGCACATAAACAGCTTGCTTGAACAGTATGACGACCCATTCTCCAAACTGCAATAATGCTCGAAGCAGAAGATATCTGCACGGGTCAAGCAAGAATTAAGGAGATCAAAAATGACCTTAACAGTTGACCCTCAACAGATCCTCCCACAAAAGGCTTAACACTCCTATTAATGAGTTCAATTCTATTTTACTGACTACAACAGTATGTAGATCCCAGAACAAATGTTGGTCGAAAGTTGAACTTGGGATCAGAGATATAGAGAGTGTCTCTTGATAGACAATCTCTTCAAACGTCAAATATCATTAATTTATATGATGTCCTGTGACAGAGATGCAGACCTACGAGATGTACTCCCCTAATGTACTTACCAAAACAGAGTCTAAATGACACAGATGACAGGAGACGAGATGTTTCCCCCACGAACAGCAGCCAGAGAGAGGAGGAGAAGCAAACGTGCAATTCCGATGTCAGGTTATTGGAACCAGCTAGCGACTGTCTCGAACACTTAACAAGTGGGCAGGTGGTTTGCAAGTGTTGGCAGTTAATCAAAACTCTCCAATAGCGAGCACAATGAGAGGTGTTGCTGTAACATCCCTCCTACATATATATGCTAATATAATAACACAAATACCAAAATAAAGCATACAATTTTATTTTAGTTATTAATGAAAATATCAGCAATACTGCGTCTCAACTTTCCCATCTTCGATGACGAAGATAAACGAAAGAGGACCAGAAAATGGGAGAGATTAAAAACAAACTAAATACTTAAAGCACTTTTCCTTTACTCTAGTAAACGGAAAGTTCGAGAAGATCTGCTTCAAATATCGAAAATAATCAATGGTTTGTAAGCATCAAACAAGAAGAAATACTGAAGTGAAAAATAATCGATAACACGAAAAAGTGATACTAAACTTTCGAGTCGTAGATGCAACACGAACTTGTGTACAGTATTTTTTTATAGAGTTATTCAAGAATGGAACAAGCTGACCTATGTAGGTGTAAGGGCAAAGACAGTTCAATGATTTATAAGCTGGCTAGATTTATGAACTAGCTAGATTTATGAACTAGCTAGATTTATGAACTAGCTAGATTTATGAACTAGCTAGATTTATGAGCTAGCTAGATTTATGAACTAGCTAGATTTATGAACTAGCTAGATTTATGAGCTAGCTAGATTTATGAACTAGCTAGATTTATGAACTAGCTAGATTTATGAGCTGGCTAGATTTATGAGCTATGTTTATGAACTAGCTAGATTTTTGAACTAGCTAGATTTATGACGAATGACTGCAGATTTTGAACTAGCTAGATTTAGAACTGCTAGATTTATGAGCACTTTGATTTAACTAGCTAGATTTATGAGCTATTTCAGATTTATGAACTAGCTAGATTTATGAGCTAGCTAGATTTATGAACTAGCTAGATTTATGAACTAGCTAGATTTATGAGCTAGCTAGATTTATGACTAGCTAGATTTATAACTAGCTAGATTTATGAACTAGCTAGATTTATGAGCTAGCTAGATTTATGAACTAGCTAGATTTATGAACACTAGATTTATGAACTAGTAGATTTATGAACTAGCTAGATTTATGAACTAGCTAGATAAGTATTTTGCAAATACAAGTCATATCTAGATACCATTATGTGACAAAGTGAAGCCAACAGATTGCTGCTAATGTTTGTTCAGCAACTATATAGCGACGATCTCAGTAAACTATTATTTTTATCCCAAGTTAAAAAATAATAGTTGCTAGTAAGTGGAGGTGACATTGTTGTGGTGATCATAGCAATGGTACATGTCGACATGAACCACATGGGAGAAGCAGGCAATACTATCTTGACATTTGGATGTATTTCCACTATCAAGGGAATGTCTACCCAGAATTAACTTGCATGTCAACACAAAAATCTGAAAGTAATTGTAGAGTGTTTAGCTGTGATAAGGTATGATGACAGACTACACAGTTTCAGTTCTAATTACGGCATCTTTTTCCTGCGGAACGAGGCTTTAACATCAACTACTTTTGTAGGATAGATTACAGTTTTGTTAAATATCTTTGGAATGATTTTATTCACTAATCTTACGATTTCCCAGTGTAACACAGGCATATTAATGTATGCCATAACAATGTTAAGCTCTCCCTTAGGTGTCAAATGTTTCCTGGAGGGATATTACCAAGGATGTAATTGTAGTTGATCTCAAATATTCTTTTGATATCAATTTTAATCTTTAATATTGTAAATTTATATATTTTTTTATTAAACTGCATGATTTATAGTAGATGTGCACTCGCTTTTATATTACTAACGATATCCTAGAAAGATTAAAATAACCTGATAGGATGCTTATTGCTCTTCCTGAGTCCTGCCATCACCTGTAACATCAGCATTGCTACTACAATCAGTACCGCAACCACTGGTACAATCAGTGTTACCACTACTACTACTTACACTATCACCACTAACACTCCTGCCTTTCCACAACCACAAATACTACCGCAACTATCACCTCCACTACAACCACCAATACAACGACCACAATGACCACCACCATTATTACTACAACTACCACAACCAGCACTAAAACTACAATCACGATCACCAATACCACAACCACAATTACCTTTACCACCACATCACTAACAGGAATAACAATATTACCATCACCACCATTCCCACAACTATTCCCACCACCATTCCCACCACCACTATTCCCACCACCATTCCCACCATCATTCCCACCACCATTCCCACCACCATTCCCACCACCATTCCCACCACCATTCCCACCACCATTCCAACCAAAATGAAAAGAGTCTAATAAGTATATTTTAAGACCACTTTAACAGATAAACATTTATATTAAGAAAGTAATTAAATTCATTAATGTATGTTTTAATTTAATTTAAAAACACATTAAAAAAAGTAATTAAAAAATACAGTAAAATTATTCAAATTTTCAAATTTTTATTATAATAGTTTCAAAACTGCAAATCGAAACTTCAAATTACATTAGATTTTTGCATGAAGTTTCCCGCATACATTTTTTTATAATTGGATCTGTAACTAGAACAGTAAATTAGTCTAGATGGAATCACTATTGCTACTCAGAGAACTATGGTCTTTCTCATAGAGGGACACATGTCACCCATAACGTTTTGATGTTCTAAAAATGTCCACTTGTATATATAATATCAATGAACATATTTGTAATTAGCATAAAACTATCAATTAAATATTATGGCATAAACATGATTTTTAAATATTCACTAAGATTCCCTCACATTTCTTTGTCAGAGCGAGCTTGCTATAGACACATAATGTACGTATTTTGAAAAAATAAAACGAAGTTCATTACTCAGGTATCTTATGTTATAGATTTTTTTTTATTGGAGAATTCCTAAAGTGATAATAACTGAGAGTCAGCAGACGTGAGCTAGCTGCTTAAATATTTCCAGAGCTTGTGATACTGATGGTCACACTGTCACTCAGGTGATACTGATGGTCACACTGTCACTCAGGTGATGCTGATGGTCACACTGTCCCTCAGGTGATACTGATGGTCACACTGTCACTCAGATGATGCTGATGGTCACACCGTCACTCAGGTGATGCTGATGGTCACACTGTCACTCAGGTGATGCTGATGGTCACACTGTCACTCAGGTGATGCTGATGGTCACACTGTCACTCAGGTGATGCTGATGGTCACACTGTCACTCAGGTGATGCTGATGGTCACACTGTCACTCAGGTGATGCTGATTGTCACACTGTCACTCAGGTGATGCTGATGGTCACACTGTCACTCAGGTGATGCTGATTGTCACACTGTCACTCAGGTGATGTTGATGGTCACACTGTCACTCAGGTGATGCTGATGGTCACACTGTCACTCAGGTGATGCTGATGGTCACACTGTCACTCAGGTGATGCTGATGGTCACACTGTCACTCAGGTGATGCTGATGGTCACACTGTCACTCAGGTGATGCTGATGGTCACACTGTCACTCAGGTGATGCTGATGGTCACACTGTCACTCAGGTGATGTTGATGGTCACTCTGTCACTCAGGTGATGCTGATGGTCACACTGTCACTCAGGTGATGCTGATGGTCACACTGTCACTCAGGTGATGCTGATGGTCACACTGTCACTCAGGTGATGCTGATGGTCACACTGTCACTCAGGTGATGCTGATGGTCACACTGTCACTCAGGTGATGCTGATGGTCACACTGTCACTCAGGTGATGCTGATGGTCACACTGTCACTCAGGTGATGCTGATAGTCACACTGACACTCAGGTGATGCTGATGGTCACACTGTCACTCAGGTGATGCTGATGGTCACACTGTCACTCAGGTGATGCTGATAGTCACACTGACACTCAGGTGATGCTGATGGTCACACTGTCACTCAGGTGATGCTGATGGTCACACTGTCACTCAGGTGATGCTGATGGTCACACTGTCACTCAGGTGATGCTGATGGTCACACTGTCACTCAGGTGATGCTGATGGTCACACTGACACTCAGGTGATGCTGATAATCACACTGTCACTCAGGAATAAAATCTGTAGTTTATAATAAAAGTCCCAATTTTGTATTTATTATTATTATTATTATTATTATTATTATTATTATTATTATTATTATTACCCAATATTTCATGTTATTGTCTATACTCGCTGCCTTACACCATCGACAGAAAGTAGCTTTCATCCCTCTGTCATGATTTCATGACAGCTCTCACAGTTCCTTTGATTTATGTCACGAATTTTCTTGTAGGTAATTTGCGGGTACCATGACATATATCCTTTGTGGAATGCTGACTTAACAAAGTCACACAACTTGTACTCTTCAGTAGACTTGGTGAAGGTCATTTTCTGACCTTTAGAGAGTGGGACAGATCAGCCACCTCCAAGCGGACGCTTGATTGTTAGATATATCAAAATATCAGTCCAGGACCGAGCCGTTGTATCTCTGCACAAAAGCTGCAGCATTTGCAATATTAATATCGAGAAAACTACAGACTAAATAGCCTAAATGAAAGACTAGGGAAAACGTTCAAAAGATATATCAATTACATTTAAGAAAACACCTCAAAACAAACAACATCCTCACTAACAGACAATTTTGATTCAGTCATCTCAGTTCAACACAATATGCAATAGACACTATTCTCTCTTATTAGCACGTAAACAGATACCAAGGTATTAAAATAGCACTTGTTACCAAGGTCGTTATAAGCATTAGAGACTAGCATGATAGGTTTCAGCATAAACTCTCTCCAATAGCCACAAACTTTCATATGGTCGCCCCAAGTGTCAGAAACTATGACTACGTTATTTACGTGTCCCTGAAGAGTGACTAACCCCGTTATAGCCACATGGATCACTTTTTTGTTAACGGAGTTACTGTGTTGGTAATGACATCTTGGAACTACAAGCTTAGAAATTTCCTTGACCTTATTAGTTAGAGGGACCTATAAGAGGCCCTGAGAAGGTCCAATTTGTAGATAAATCGGCCCTTACCCAAAGATCCACGACGTCATCCATGTGGGGAAGTGGGTAGACATCTGGCACTGTGACTTCATTCACATTCTGGTAGTCTGTACACACACCACCATCTGGCTCCTACAGGGTGAGACCCACTGCCCTGAAGATTCCTTCTCTAACATGTGCTCCAGTAGGAAATTTGTCTCTTGTTGTAGTAATATTTGCTTCTCTTGGTTCTATGTCATGAAATCCTAGATTATATACTTTCGTAACATCCGAAAATATGTCGGCATAAGACTGCAGAAGCTTGGTGACATCTGCCATCTGAGCTTCGTGTTTCCAGACATACTGTAAGTGAACGGTTGTTTTTAAATAGATCAGAATTAGGCAGTTGTATTTGGACCTCACCCACTTCTGCTTGCAAGGGTCAGGCTCCTCGTCGGGATATATAGGAAGGGACGAAGTGGTCATTATCAGGTTATGAGGTACGTCAATTTGTTTTTATTTTTAAACTGATTTGGTATGTGTGAGAAGGATATCACATTATTAAAGTAATATATATTTTTGTCACCTGCAGAGGATGATTCTAAACAGTGCTGGCGAATGGCACCATTACCACTACTACCACAACCATTACCATCACAAACACAACAACAACCAATCCCGTTATTGCTACTACCACCACCACAACCTGTCACAGCCCCAGTAATACCAATATCATTACCACCACCACCACCATTAGCATGACCACTACCATCACCATTACCACCATAACCATCACTACCATCAACACCATTACCACTTCCATCACCATCCCTACCATTCCCATCACCACCACCGCCACCACCACCACCGCCACCACCACCAAGAAAACCACCGCCACTACTACCACCACCGCAGACACCACCACCACCGCAGACACCACCACCTCCGCAGACACCACCACCTCCGCAGACACCACCACCACCGCAGACACCACCACCACCACTTCTAACAAGGATCCTCACACACTCCTGCCGCTCACGCAATCCTCACCGCCAGCAATTACAACATTCACATAAACTAGCTGGAGAAGGAGACACAGGCGCTCATAAACTGCCCCGCAGAGGATGGTAGGAATGTGAAGAAGGGAGAAAAGGAGGGTGGAAGGGAAAGAGGAAGGCTGTTATTGAGCGAGAGAGGAAAGGGAGAGAGAGAGAGAAAGTAGAGAGGTATCATGAGAGGGAAGGTGTCAAAACAGGGAGCAAGGGAGGTGTGAAGATTGCGAGGAAGGGAGTTGTCAAGACAGGGAGATATCAAGACAGGGAGAAAGGGAGGTGTCAGGTCAACGAAGAAGGGAAATATCAAGGCAAAGAGGGTGGGAGATATGAGAGCAGGATGGATGGAGAGAGGGAGAGAGGCATTAAAGCAGTGAACAAGGGGGACATATAAAGGCAAAGAGAGTGGAAGATATCAAAGCAGGAGGGAGGTTCCAAGGCAACAAAGAAGGGAGATATCAAAGTACAGAGAGAGGGAGCTATCGAAGCAGGGAAGGAAGGAGGGACGGAGAAATGAATGAAACATGGGAGAGAGAAATATAAAGGGACATAAGGAAGGAAAAGAACAAAGGGAGGATTGAGTTATATAAAGAAGAGATCAAGAGCGAGAGACAGTTTATTATTCTACATATTTTTTTTGGGTCATTATAAAGGTTTATTATAAATGAGTTACCAAAATTGTTCAGAAACGAGATGGATCTGCAGATCGTGTTTATTTAGACGTTGAGAAAGTCTTCGATTCTCTCCCTCATGAAACACAAAATTATCGGGGAATTATTTCAGTGGATGAGAAATTTTGTTTTGTTTGAGAGAAAAATGGAAACATTTATAAGAGAAAAAACTGCTGCACAGAGATGTAAATATTTGTGTGTCAAAATGATCTGCACCCGCCTCAGTGATCTTTGTTAATTCTTATAGATGAATTAGACATTTGTGTAATACTTGAGTATTTTTACTGTGTAGACGTTTCACCATCCAGTGGCTTCCTCAGTCCAATACAGAGAAGAATGGTTGATTTACTGATCACATCGACTCCAGACTTAGGGACTGATTACCTCAAACTCTTTTTGATCGTCAACTATTCTTCCGTGTTTTGGACTGAGGAAGCCACTGGTTGGCGAAACGTTTCAACAATAAAGTTACCCAAATGTTGCACATGTGTCTCATTATCCTATCGATCCTGTGAACCATTTATCTTCACTTACAGATGATACACCAGAAGGAATAAAAAATATGTGAACATATCTTCAGATGATGCAAAAACTAATGTAAAATAAATGATTAAAACGACTATAAATCTTTATAAAATATTCTAAATATACTGAGCACTTGGATTTGTGGAAAGATGATGGAATTTAATATAAATAAATTAATGAATACCACGTCATGGAAGTGGAATAAAGTGAAATAATTGAAAATGAAAAATAAAGACTGTGTAATTAAATCCTGAAAAAATCTGATAGAAACCCAGTAATTATAATTAGCAACATCAGTCACCAGATGATAATATAAATAATGCTGTGAGGAAATTCATAAATTACAAAAAAAAAAGAATTATAAAATAGCTTTCAAATACAGAATGCTGTTCGAGTGCCGTTACCGAACGAATTTGTTCGCATAAGGACGAATGAATGTTATTACAACCTCAGGTTCAATGGCCTGTTAACCTGAGTGTAAAGGGGGCTTGGAGCAAAGAAACACAGTAGAAGATGTATTGAAATTGTATTTCTTTCAAAAATCAGCTAGATTAATTCCAAACTTTTATATTTTCCTTCACCAAGTAATTGTGATTATATAAGACTTTTGTCTTTTCCTTCACCAAGTATAACAAAGTGCTATTTACACATATGTACACTATATACAAAGGAGTAGTGTTTAGTGCACGCCACAGTTGTCTAGGCTAAGCAGCAGCCAAAAGACAGACAACTTTCCACAACCAGCTCTATGCAGGAATTCCAATGACAAACCGCGAGTGGTAACCACGTCACCTTTGTCATTGTTAAACTCGCATTTAATTGGCTGAACCGAGTCGTTGATTTGATGATGGGGCCCTCATCACCAAACCCTTAACGATGGTTCGCTGGTTGGAGGGGAGCCTATGTGGGTGTGTTAACATGCTCCGAATAAAGGTTACATACTCTTTGCATGCAACACCCCCACCCCAAGAGGGCTCAGGACTAGGCTTCCACCTCAAATGGGTAGAGTGCCACCATGGCACATTATAATAATGGGACCGCCTTTCCCCTCAACCATCCCGCTCATTAGTTAAAGCTAAACTTTTCTCGAGACATAAGTCCAGCTTTAAACTTAAGAGTGAGACAGCCGACAGTAGGGCTAACATAGGTCCAAGGTGCCTGCGGTCGGTAGCAGGGCACCCCCCCACTAAAAAAAACCCACCACTAGGGGAAAAAAAGGGCTGGTTCTACCCAAAGTCCCTAACACATCCTAACTAAATACAATGACTTCTGGACAACACATCAGCTAGTGTGTTAAATTTTCCAGCAATGTGTATAATTTTTATATTGTAGGGTTGCAACCTAATACTCCAACGCATGAGTCTGGTATTTTTGTTCTTCATGTTCTGGAGATACACCAGAGGGTTGTGGTTGCTGTAGATGGAGACCACCTGAGAGGACTGGCCCACGTAGACATCAAAATGCTCTAATGCCAGAAGTAGAGCCAGGCCCTCCTTCTCTATAGTAGAGTAGGCCCTCTGGTGTGGTTGATATTTAGAAGAGAAAAATGCCACAGGCTGCAACCCATCATTCCCAGATTGCAGAAGCACTGCCCCCACCCCAGACTCACAAGCATCAATCTGCAAGGAAAAAGGTTTTGAAAAGTCTGGAGACAACAGAATGGGTGCAGTACAAAGTAATCTATTTGCTTTCGTAAATGCATCTTGACATTCTGGGGTCCAAATAAATGGAACTTTGTGACTGGTAAGTGAGGTTAGAGGTGCAACAATATCTGCAAAATTTTTACAGAATCTTCTATAAAACCCTACCATCCCTAGAAAACGTTGAAGGGATTTCCTGTCAGGGGGAACTGGATAATTTTTAATGGCCAGAATTTTTGCAAATTTAGGGGCCACTTTGCCACTACCTACTTCATGGCCCAGAAAATTAATAGTAGATTGGCCAAAGGATGACTTTGATAAATTAACAGTTAAATGAAAACTCTGAAAGGTCTCAAAGAGAGCCTTAAGCCTAAACACATGTTGGTCCCAAGTGTCCGACACAACAACTATGTCATCTAGGTAAGCTGCCGTGCCTTCAAGTCCTTTAATAGCCAGATGGATAAGTCTCTGGAATGATGCAGGAGAGTTTTTCATTCCGAAGGGGTCACTGTATACTGATAATGACCTCCTGGAATTACGAAGGCAGAGATTTCCTTCGCCTTATCTGTTAAAGGTACTTGATAGTAACCTTTAAGGAGGTCCAATTTGGATACAAAAGTAGCCTTACCCACAAAGTCGATTACATCATCCAGACGTGGCAGAGGATAGGCATCTGCAATTGTGACCTCATTCACCTTACGGTAATCTGTGCACATTCGGAACCCTCCATCAGCTTTGTTAACAAGGATGCACGGTGAAGCCCACGGACTAGATGACTCCTCCACTAACCCATGCTCTAACAGAAATTCTACCTACTGTTGAAGTAGCTTCTGTTTTTCAGGATTAGCTCTGTAAGGGGAGAGTTTAATAGGTTTAGAGTTTCCAACATCTACATCATGATATCCTAATGTACATTTTTTCGGCACATCCGAAAAAATATCAGGATAAGACTGTAGGAGCGCAGTTAAATTAGTTACTTGAGACTTGATCAAACCCAACATTAAAGGTTTAGGGTCCTTGAGGAGGACCGAATTTGGAAGCTTTACATTAATCTCATAGTGCAAAGAGTCAGGGTCATCAGAGGCAGAGGACAGAGTCATTACTGGAACTTTATCTGGTGTATTAAAAGCTTTAATTTGATTAATGTGGTAAGTTTTGCTTTTTGAGGTCTTGTCAAGGGGAGATACCACATAGGTGTGGCCAGGTATAGGCTCCTGTACCAACACCTTATCTCCTGGATGGAAGGAGCGAAATTTTGAGTTTCTGTCATACCTCTGTTTCATCGTATTCTGAGCTGCCTTCAAGTTAGCCTTAGCCAACTGACGTGCTACCTGCAACCTTGAAGAAGGTTGTAGCTGGTTGTGGAGGCGTCTTCTCCCATCCATCCTTCTTTGAGCACACGTAGAGGACCTCGTACATTGTGCCCAAATATCAGCTCAAAAGGACTGTACCTTGTAGACTCTTGCACAGTTTCTCTCATTGCGAATAGCAACAGAGGAAGTGATTCATCCCAGTCTGTAGGAAAATGCAAGCAGAATGTTCTCATCATTGTTTTTAACGTCTGATGGAATCTTTCCAAGGCGCCTTGGGACTGAGGATGATAGGCAGTGGATAGGTTATGAACTATTCCTAGCCTAGTTAATGCTTCCCTAAATGCTTTGGCAGTGAAGTTAGTACCTTGATCACTTTGAATAGTTTTAGGAATTCCAAAGCAAGAGATAAACTTAGTTAAAGCTTTAAGGATTGATTTAGTGTTAATACTGCACATGGGAACTGCCTCTGGGTATCTAGTTACTCTATCCATGATTGTGAATAAGTACTGATTTCCAGACTTAGCTTTAAGTAGTGGACCTACACAATCTATTATCAATTCTGAGAAAGGGTCCCCATTAACAGGAATGGGATGGAGAGGTGCAGGTTTAATGGGGTGTCCAGGTTTCCCTACCTGCTGACATTCTGGACAACAGCGAATATGATTCTTTACATCTTGCCTTAACTTTGGCCAAAAGAATTCTTTTGTTATACGGTATTGAGTTTTGGTAATTCCCAAATGGCCTCCTAAAGAAGAATTATGGGCTATATTTAGTATCTGAGACCTAAACTTTCTGGGAACCACTAACTTATCTGTTTGTTGTTTTCCCTCCACCTCCTTACCAGTTTCAGTGCAGACTAAGTAATTATTTTTTAAGAGATATTTGACCGGGTGACCCGAAGTGGATTTACCCATAGCTGCCTCAAAAGCAGAGTTTAGTGAGGAGTCTTTCCGTTGTTCCTCCCGAAAGGACAGTCCCTCAGGCATGGAAACAGAGACATCTGGCAATCCTGCAACCCTGGAATAGGAAGGCTTGATCTGGGGCTGTTCACTAAATTTACGAGGCTCTGGCCAGTTTTCCTCGCAAAACAAATTGGTTAGTCCGAGATCAGAGTCGTCCAAGGACGAGTTAACTTTCTTATCAGACATCACTTTGGATTGTGCCCGAGTTATGGCCAACATCGGGGAAGAATTAACCATTATGGGTTCTATACATTTAGTAGACTCAATGTTATTACCCAGTAATAGCATTGCATCCTTCATAGGAAATCCCTCCGAGACACCAACAGTCAAATACCCAGTGTAGTATTTACTCTGCACATAGATTTGATGTAAAGGGACAGAAAATACTGCTCCTCCAAAAGCTTCTAACAGAACTGATGATTGCAAAGAGGTTTGATCAGAAAGGGGTAGTACTCCCTCTCTTATAAGTGAGCAATATGCTCCAGTATCCCTAAAGGTTTTAACTTCCTTTTTCTCTGAATGTTCCTGAAGGGATATGTAACAAGAGCTATAGTAAGGGGATATCCTCTTCTCTACTTCTTCCTGGGACATATTATTAGGGATATTAGAGATTTTCCCAAATGGTTGGGGTTTACTTGGACAATTGGGTCTGATGTGGCCAGGCTTGCCACAGTTATAACATACCATCTCAGCTTTAACTTTGGCACCTCGTTGATTTTGTGGCTTACGCCACTCTGGATACTGCCGCTTCAAATCCCGTTGAGTAGATTGATGTTGCTCACCAGGTTGACTAGGAGTGAAGTAACGCTGCTCACCAGGTGTTTTAGTTGACTGCTGACTAGATTCACCTTCATCTTGACCTTTATTTCTCCACTCAGGAACTTTTCTTTGACGATCTCTGCTCATACCAGGCTGTTGAGGAAAGAGATAAGACCGCTCGGACAAGGAGCAGTTAGTTTCAAAAGTATCAGCCAACCTGGCTGCTTCCAATGCCGTAGGCAAGGAATGATCTTGTAGAAACACTCGAACCTCTGGACTAACAGACTCCAGCAGGTTGTCCACCAAGATGAGCTGCTTTAAATTTTCAAAATCAGCGACACCACTTGCCTTGTACCACTTTGTAAAAGCCCTGGTCTGCTGTCTGACGAAGTCAACAGCAGACTGACCCAACTGCCTTCTGCCGAGTTTGAATTCTTTCCTATACTTGGCAGGAATACATTGATAAGCCCCAAGAACAGTGGTTTTCACAATGCGATAGTTACCAAAGTCAGCATTTCCCAGGCTAGAAGTAAATTCTTGTGCCTTACCAAACAACGCAGTATGCACCAGTGACGCCCAATGAACCTCAGGCCACCCTAAAGCTCGAGCCTGGTTTTCAAATGCTTCGAAAAACTGTTCAGGCTCTGCTTCAACAAAACGAGGAACAAACTGTACTGCCCTTTGTAAATTGAAGTCATCTACAGTCTGATGGAATTGTCTCCTCTCCTTCTCTCTATCAAACTCCTCCTTAGCAAATGCACGCTGTTCTTTAGTTTGTTCAAGATTGAGTCTAGCTAGTTCAAGCGCCAGTGAACCAGACTCACCTGTCGATAACCCCACACCTGTGACTTGCTGGTTTTGCTCAGGAGTTTTGTCTCTCCCATTTTGTAGAAACCTCAATGGTGACCTACGATTAACAGCTCCTGTAGAGGGAGAAACATGAGACTGATATGCCATAGTTTCAGTTTGTATTTTACTCCTTATAATATTACGCAGCTGAGCAGCAGTAAGGGTACGCTGGTATTCAACACCAATAGAACGAGCGATACGCCAACAACGCTGTAGAGAGAGTTTACGCAACTTTAGCAGAGTTAACTCAGACACTAACCGTCTGACTCGAATAGGTGGCATTAACCCCCAACTTTAACACGCTGTAGCTCTATGCACGGTACGAATTGCAGTATACTCATACGATAGCAGAACTGACACGCAATAGCAAAGCCAATATGCACACACACAATAGCAAGACTGATACACAATAACAAACCAAATTGCAGAATACTCACAATAGCAGGCTGACCATAGCGAAGCGAATGCAAAAATGAGACAAAATTCGTGAAGCGTAGGCAAAGCGTAAGCAATGCCAGATAGCAAGCTATCTAGATACAAGACTAGCTCCTGCGCGAACTTCAACTCTAGGCTCAACTCCTGCTCTAAGTCTCCAAATTCAGCTCCGGGACAGGCTACCCATATTACAACCTCAGGTTCAATGGCCTGTTAACCTGAGTGTAAAGGGAGCTTGGAGCAAAGAAACACAGTAGATGTATTGAAATTGTATTTCTTTCAAAAATCAGCTAGATTAATTCCAAACTTTTATCTTTTCCTTCACCAAGTAATTGTGATTATATAAGACTTTTGTCTTTTCCTTCACCAAGTATAACAAAGTGCTATTTACACATATGTACACTATATACAAAGGAGTAGTGTTTAGTGCACGCCACAGTTGTCTAGGCTAAGCAGCAGCCAAAAGAGAGACAACTTTCCACAAAGAGCTCTATGCAGGAATTCCAATGACAAACCGCGAGTGGTAACCACGTCACCTTTGTCATTGTTAAACTCGCATTTAATTGGCTGAACCGAGTCGTTGATTTGATGATGGGGCCCTCATCACCAAACCCTTAACGATGGTTCGCTGGTTGGAGGGGAGCCTATGTGGGTGTGTTAACATGCTCCGAATAAAGGTTACATACTCTTTGCATGCAACAAATGTAAATTAGATTAGTCCGTTTCAGACCCCCCAAAATACACTTACAAAAAATACACTTACAAAAAAATACACTTATGAAAGCACTTACAAAAATACAATTACATAATTGTTCGAGTTGGGAGCTGTACGAAATCCGGGGTGCCACTGTATATAATTTGCCAAATATTAGGGGAAGGATTTAAAAACTGGAAGAAATATAATGGTGTCCACATCTGAAAACACATAAAAAATGTTGGAAAATTTCTACAGAAGATCCACAAAATGGATGAGGAATTAAAAAGTATGATCATCCCTCCTGGTATTGTCTCAAGCACTTATTCCTTAGTATATTTCTTCTTACTATAGCAAAATCAGTGTATCTTATTAGAGTCAGTCTTAGAAGTACTTCTTTCCTCTTGAGGCTCCTGCGCTCACTCAGCAACTATAAGCTGTACTTTGTATTCTCTAACAAGGGGAAAGCATTGTCTTTATTTTATTTCCCATTGCTTATTTTTTACCTGTATTTCATTTAAATCTTGATAGACAAGATAGGTAGTTACGTATGTGAATATGTTACGTTGGTACTGCTTAAGAATAAGGAATCAGCACTGGCAATATTCCAGTCCACGAGTTAATACACCATTCATAATGGCGCTAATGCAAACCATACCACGGGTGGGGTTAGAACCCGCAATCAGAGTCATAAAACTCCAGACCAACACGCTAGCCACTGGGCCAACTGGCTACAATAAGATTCGTCCAAATTGGTATATTTATACACCATAGGTTAGCATAGGCATTTGTGGTCACAGTGGTGCCTATGCTAACCTTCCTTTGGTGTATAAATATACCTAATTGGACAAATCTTATTATAGCCAGCTGGCCCAGTGGCTAGCGCGTCGGTCTGGAGTGTTATGACTCTCTGATCGCGGGTTCTATCCCCGCCCCATGATATCATTTTTATAATACAGTCGTGCTTACATAATATATTTTACATATCTACCATCCCCCACAAGTTAAAACTATGTCCACTTTAACGTGGCTAGATACAATATCAAAACCACATTTAATTAAACATTAGAGATATTCATATCATTTATACGTTTATAATACAATTTACTAATAATTATCAATACTGTCATCATATTTACATTTTATATACACAAGACATACCCAAACATACCGTTACTTGACTATAGTTTAGATATACCATACTAATTATGTTACAGTGGTACAGTTTAATGAAAGGAAATTAGCATTGGCACTACTCCAGTCCATGTTGAGAAAATGCTCTATACATAATGGCACTAATACACCCTGCTGCTAAATACACACGGCGCTACACATTCACAAAGATTCTCATAATACAATGGTGATACCTATATACATATACATATTTTTCCTTACACACATAGTTGCAAATACACACACGTTAATCACCGGTTTAAGGCAACAACAAATGCTCAATCCAGTACTTTAGACCCCTCTTCTTTAGTGTCTCACTATGTGCCCTCCGGAAAAAGGATGGATTAAACAGGAACATTGCAGTGAGCAACATTCTTCGGCGCCTTGTCGACAAGGCTGCAGTAAGAATGGTGGGTTAATAGGCTGCCGCAATGTTGAAACCAACTCAGCTCGGTTTTCGTGTTCAATAAGGCTGTGAAGCAGCTGCCCAAGCAGCACGAGTATACATCAACAACAAGCCAGATGAGAATGCTTTCAACTTAGTCAGAAGGGATGCTGCTCTCCAAGCAGTTTCTAGACACTTCTCTTCTCTCTATCACTTCATACAATCAAGTTATAGTGTGACTTCTAAACTATTGTTTGGGGACCATAAAATTGACTCGTTTGAAGGTGTGCAACACGAGACCCTCTCGTGACCTTTCTTTTCTGTCTGGTCATCTAGAAAGTCACAGAAGCGCTCTCCAGTGAGCTCAATATCTGGTTCTTGGATGATGGTACCCTAGCTGGCACTACAGAATCTCTCCTAGAGCACATCAGAAAAATTACAAACATGGGAGAGAGCCAGTGCCCTCCCCCATGGCCCTCCAGAACTACAACTACTGATGCCAAAAAAAATTCCCCCAACAAACACAAAATACAACCTTAAGCCATCCACCAACAACAAAATACCTTTCATCAGTGGACTTCTATAGGAGTCAAATGTGATGTTTGCAGCCTTCACAGAGACCCACACAAAAGATCACTTTGACAACGAAATATGGATAAATGGGTACAACCTTTTTAGATGTGACAGAAAGAACAGGCAACATTGGAGGATTGACCTGTATATCAAACATCTACATGGAGATACTCAACACAAATGATGTATATGAAGTTGTCGTGTCTTTGTCTCTGTAGATGCCTTCCTTTCTCATTACATTGTAAAATGCTCCAAACTTCAGAACCCCCGTGACTTAACCTGATTCTTTTTTTCCCTTCTCCCTCTTCCCCTTCCCTCTTTCTCCTTTGGGTTTTATTTGTTCTGCCTTGGGTATTTGGTCCATTATTATTATTATTATTCCCCCCTCTGTGTTCTTGTTCCCACCCTTTGTGGGCCCCTAGCTCCCTTGTGAGCCCCTAGTTCCCTTGCAGTGCTCCTCTTTCTTAGTCTTTGACTGACTCCACTACCACTACTACTCCCTCTACCACTACCTCTCTTCCTCCTTTTCTACTTCCTCTCTTGTCCCGTCCCTGTCTGCTGGCCTATACATACTCCCTCCTTCTCTCCTTTTGTTAGTGTGACTGTGTAAATGGTCCAAGTCGGACCGAAACGTCGTTGCAAGCTGCTCTCTCTCCTATGTGAGGGTTATATGTGCATTGTTTCAGTCACGGTATTGTATATTTTTGTTATTTATGTAGTAATTTCAGTTTTCAGGTTTGGGATTAATCCTGAAGTTTAAGGAACTTCAGAAGTTACGAGTAATTTAGATACTGCATTGAATTTACACTCAGTCGTGAAGATTCTCTATACACTCTTTAGTTCTGCAATTTCGCCCACGATGACAGACTGAAGAAAAGCACTAAAGATGCCCAGGTTGACTGACTTAGCACAGTCATTGGCCTCCACTACAGAGCCACAGATATTAATGCCAGCAAACAAAGCCCCCTATATACCATCAACACAACGACATTTATCTTTGCAAACATACAAGGTTTAAAGTCATGAACAAACGACAAAATACTTTTGACTCACAGAGTCAAACGCAATGTTTGTGGCTTTCACAGAGATCCACATAAATGATCACTTTGACAACGAAATCTGGATCCCAGTTGCGGGGGGAAGGCTGGCCTATGTCACAGACTAGCTCATTTACACCTCAAATGATGTAATTGAAATTTTGGCAGTAAAGATCGAAAACCGAAACCTTATCATTGGTTGTATACAAGCCTCATGATGCTAATTCCCAACAATTCCAGGAACAGCTTTTCAAAATCGCCCAACTCCTGCCCCAAACATCCTGCTGCTGGGCGATTTTAACTTAATACGCCTAAAGTGGAAAAGTATAGCAAATAATATTTTAGCAGAGACAACCCCAGGCGGCAGCTCAGATGAAAATACACACACGTGAGCTATTACATTTTTGCAACAAATTCAATTTAAACAAGGAAATAATAGAGCCAACATGACTGGAAAATACACTAGACCTCATCTTCACCAACACTGATGATCTGATACGGAATATAACCGTATCAAAGACAATACACTCAGACCACAACATTATAGAGGTACAGACATGTATGCACTGGGCTCCTGACCAGCAAAAGGTGACCATTTATGAAGGTGCCTTCAAATTCAAATTCAATAATAAAAACATACAGTGGGATCAAGTCAACCATGTCCTAAATGAAACAAGCTGGGAAGATATCCTAAACAACATGGATCCAAACCTTTGCCTAGAAAGAATTAACTCTGTGGCACTTGAGGTATGTTCAAGGCACATTCTTTTAAGAAAAAGGAAGAGAAGATGTAAACTAGAAAGAGAGAGAAACTCCCTATACAGGTGACAGCGAAGAATCACAGAGCTGCTGAAAGGGGCTAGTACATCTGAAATACAAAGAGAGGTACTGGTCAGAGAAATAGCAATTATCGAACTTAAGCTTAAGGAATCATACAGGAAACAAGAAACTCAGGAAGAACTTAAAGCCAACTGCAATCATTTCTGGAGTGGAATCACAGTCAATGGCATCCACTCCAACACAACAGATATTAGTGCCAGGAAAAAAAAGACCCCCCATACCACCAATACCACAAATCCAACGACATTCATCTTTGCAAATATACAGGGTCTAAAGCCAGCAACGAACAAAAAGATACCTTACATCCGTGGACTGCTTACAGAGTCAAATGCTATGTTTGCGGCTTTCACAGAGACCCACATAAGAGATCACTTGGACAATGAAATATGGATCCCGGGCTACAACCTATACAGATGTGACAGAGTGAACAGGCAAAACGGGGGGGTTGGCCTGTACATCACAGAGTCACTTATATGTTCAGAACTACTAAATGCCTCAAATGATGTAGTTGAAGTATTAGCAATAAAGATCGAGAATCAAAACCTGGTCATCGTGGTTGTATACAAGCCTCCGGATGCAACGTCCCAACAATTCCAGGAACAGCTTCTGAAAATTGAATACTGTCTGGAAAATCTTCCAGCTCCTGCCCCCAACAACTTGCTCCAGAGGGATTTCAACCTAAGGCACCTAAAATAGAGGAATATTGCAAACAATGTAGTAGGAGAGATAACACCAGGAGGCAGCTCAGATGAAAACTCGCACACACACGAACTTTTAAATCTCTGAACCAAATTCACCTAAAATCAGCAAATAGTAGAGCCTACAAGATTAGAGAATACGCTGGACCTCATCTTCACCAACAATGATGATCTGATACGAAATGTCATCATATCAAAAACAATATACTCAGATCACAACATAATAGAGGTCCAGACATGCATGCGGGGAGCCCCCAGATCGACAAAATGTGATCAGTCGCGAGGAAGCCTTCTCCAAATTCAACTTCAATAACAAAAACATAAGGTGGGACCAAGTAAACCAAGTCCTAAATGATATAAACTGGGAAGATTGCCTAAGCATCACGGATCCTAACCTATGTCTAGAACAAATTAACTCTGTGGCACTTGAAGTTTGCTCAAGGCAAATTCCCTTAAGGAAAAGGAGGAGAAGATGTAAACTAGAAAAAGAGAGGCGCTCCCTATACAGGCGAAGGCAAATAATAACGGAGCGGCTACAAGAGGCCAATATATCTGAAATACGTAGGGAGACACTGGTCAGAGAAATAGCAAACATCGAATTAAAACTAAAGGAATCTTACAGGAATCAAGAAACGTGGGAAGAACTAAAAGCCATAAATGAAATTGAAAAAAACCCAAAGTATTTCTTTTCTTATGCCAAATCAAAGTCGAGAACAACATCCAGTATTGGGCCCCTACTTAAACGGGATGGGTCCTACACAGATGACAGCAAGGAAATGAGTGAGTTACTAAAGTCCCAGTATGACTCAGTTTTTAGCGAGCCGCTAACCAGACTGAAAGTCGAAGACCTAAATGAATTTTTTTATGAGAGTGCCACAGAACTTGGCAGACGCATGCCTATCTGACATTACCCTGACGCCAAATGACTTCGAAAAGGCATTAAATGACATGCCCATGCACTCCGCTCCAGGCCCAGACTCATGGAACTCCGTATTCATCAAGAACGTGCTTTTAACATCCTATGGAGAGGGAGCATGGACAATGGTTTCGACCCGCAGTTGCTAAAAACAACAGACATAGCCCCACTCCACAAAGGGGACAGTAAAGCAATAGCAAAGAACTACAGACCAATAGCGCTAACGTCCCATATCATAAAAAGTGAAAAGCTCTGTTCCACAAGGCACAGTACTCGCTCCCATCCTGTTCCTCATCCTCATATCGGACATAGACAGGGATATAAGCCACAGTGCCGTGTCTTCCTTTGCAGATGACACCCGAATCTGCACGACAGTGTCCACCGTTGAAGACACTGCAAGACTCCAAGCAGATATAAACCAAATCTTTAAATGGACTGCAGAAAGCAATATGAAGTTCAATGATGAGAAATTTAAATTACTCAGATATGGAAATTAAAATCTCATCGGAGTAAAAAACAAATTCCAATCACACAATAGAGCGAAAAACTAATGTCAAAGACCTGGAAGTGATCATGTCAGAGGATCTCACCTTCAAGGACCATAACACCGTAGGAATTGCATCTGCTAGAAAAATGACAGGATGGATAATGAGAACCTTCAAAACCAGGGATGCCAAGCTAATGTTGATACTTTTCAGGTCGCTTGTTCTATCTAGGCTGGAATATTGCTGCACACTAACTGCACCTTTCAAGGCAGGTGAAATTGCTGACCTAGAAAATGTGCAGAGAACCTTCACGGCACGCATAACTGTGATAAAACACCTCAATTACTGGGAACGCTTGATGTTCCTAAACCTGTACTCCCTAGAACGCAGGCGGGAGAGATACATTATTATATACACATGGGAAATTCTCGAGGAATTAGTACCAAACTTGCACACGAGAGTCACTCCCTACGAAAGCAAAAGATTCGGCAGGCGATGTAACATCCCCCCAATGAAAAGCAGGGGTGCCACTAGCACGTTGAGAGACAACACAATAAGTGTCAGGGGCCGAAGACTATTCAACTGCCTCCCAGCATACATCAGGTGGATTACCAGCAAACCCCTTGCTGTTTTCAAGCAGGCACTGGACAGGAACCTAAAGTCGGTTTCTGACCAGCCAGGTTGTGGTTCGTACGTTGTACTGCGTGCGGCCAGCATTAACAGCCTTGTTGATCAGGCTCTGATCCAACATGAGGCCTGATCACAGACCGGGCCGCAGGGGCGTTGACCCCTGAAACTCTCTCCAGGTATACTCCATGTATTAATGAAATTGAAAATAAAAATATCTTCTTATGCCAAAATCTAAGGCTAAAACCACATCGAGTATTGGGCCTCTGCTTAGACGAGATGGGACTCTCTCAGATGATAGCAAAGAAATGAGTGAGGTACTAAAGTCCCAGTATGACTTAGTGTTTAGTTAACGGACTAAGAATCGAAAATTTAAACGATTTTTTTATGACCGAGACTTAAAATTTGGTCAATCCAAAAATCTGATATTATCCTAACATTACAAGATTTCGAGAAACCCATAAATAACATGCCCATGCCCATGCCCATGCCCAGGGCCAGAATCATGGAACTCCGTGTTCATCAAGAACTGCAAGAAGCCCTATTCAAGTGCCTTCAGCATTCTGTCGAGAGGGAGCATGGACAAAGGGGCCATCCCAATGTCACTAAAAACAACAGACATATCCCCCCTCCACAAAGGTGGGAGTAAAACAGTTGCAAAGAACTAGAGGCCTATTGCACTAACGTCCCTTATCACCGAGATATCCATCAGTTACACAATCTATGGCAACATGGGTTTAGAGCAGGCCAATCCTGCCTGTCCAATCTTCTGGACCACTATGACATGGTCTCAGATGCAGCGGAGGACATCCAAAATGCAGATGTAGTATATAAAGACTTTGCAAAAGCCTTCGACAAGTGCGACCATGGCTTAATAGCACACAAAATGGGTGATGAAGGAATAACAGGAAAAGTTGGTAGATAGATCTATAGCTTAATAACAAATAGAACACAAACAGTAGTAGTAAACAAGTAAAGTCTGAGGCAGCCACAGTGAAACGATCTGTTCCACAAGGCACAGAACTCGCCCCCATCCTGTTCCTTATCCTCATATCTGACATAGACAGAGAAGAAAGCCATAGCACCGTATCTTCCATTGCGGATGACACCCGAATTCGCATGACAGTGTCATCCATCGATGGCACTGAAAGACTCCAAGCGGACATCAACCATATCTTTACATGGGCCGCGGAAAACAATATGAAGTTCAATGAAGATAAATTTCAATTACTCCGATAAGGAAAACTCGAGAAATTAAAAGTGTATCGGAGAATAAAACAAATTCCAGTCATACAATAGAAAGAAAAACTAATGTGAAGGACATGAGAGTGATAATGTCAGAGGATCAGATTTTCAAACATCACAACAATGTATCTACCACATCTGCTAGGAAAATCATAGTATGGGTAATGAGAACCTTCAAAACTTGGGACGCCAATCCCATGATTCTCTTCAAATAGCTTGTTCTCTCTAGGCTGGAATATTGTTGCACAATAATGCCCCCTTTTCAAAGCAGGGAAAATTTCAGACCTGGAGAATGTACAGAGAACTTTCACGGCATGTATAAGTATGGTAGAAGTCCTTTTATTTGTACTCCCTGGAACTCAAGCGATAAAAATACATGATAATATACATTTGGAAAATCCTAGAGGAAGTAGTCCCATGTGCTCACGAAAATCACTCCCTACGAATGCAAAAGACTGGACAGGAGATGCAACATCCCCTCAATGAAAAGCAGGGGCGCTTTGAGTACACAAACGGACAACACAATAAGTGTCAGGGGCCCAAGACTGTTCAACTGCCTCCCAGCATACGTAAGGGAGGATTACAAATAGACCCCTGTCTGGACAGGCACCTAAAGTCAGCACCTGACCATCCGGGCTGTGGTTCGTATGTCGGTTTGCTTGTGGCCAGGAGTAACAGCCTGGTTAATCAGGCTTCGATCCACAACGAAGTCTGTTCACAGACCAGGCCGCGGTGAGCGTTGATCCCCGAAACTCTCTAAAGGTATACTCCAGGTATACTCTCCAGGTATACTCTCCAGGTATACTCCAGGTATACTCCAGGTATAAAGAGAAAGTTAGAAAAACTTAAAGAAGAATATAGAGGTAAATTTAGAGGAAAAAGTTTATCCGAAACTCATTGATTTTTAATCATATGAACAGGAGCTGTAAGACCCCTTGTAGGTTTAGCGCATCTGTTTGACTATAATAATAATAAGAAGAACATGAGAAAACCAGTAATATACTTTTCTTCCCAAAGAGAGAAATTGACCAATAAAATGAATTAAAGTAAGAGATGGAAGGAACATCAATCGGATTAATTTTTAAAAATTATACGAAGCCGGAATAATACAGTTGTACACTTGAAGTTAAAATAGTTAATTATAAATAACCAATAACACCCAGACACCCTAATAGCACCCAAACACCCTAATAACACCCAGACACCCTAATAACACCCAGACACCCTAATAACACCCAAACACCCTAATAACACCCAGACACCCTAATAACACCCAGACACCCTAATAACACCCAGACACCCTAATAACACCCAGACACCCTAATAGCACCCAGACACCCTAATAGCACACAGACACCCTAATAGCACCCAGCCACCCTAATAGCACCCAAACACCCTAATAACACCCAGACACCCTAATAGCACCCAAACACCCTAATAACACCCAGACACTCTAATAACACCCAGACACCCTAATAGCACCCAAACACCCTAATAACACCCAGACACCCTAATAACACCCAGACACCCTAATAACACCCAGACACCCTAATAACACCCAGACACCCTAATAGCACCCATACACCCTAATAGCACCCAAACACCCTAATAACACCCAGACACCCTAATAACACCCAGACACCCTAATAGCACCCAGACACCCTAATAGCACCCAAACATCCTAATAACACCCAGACACCCTAATGACACCCAGACACCACCCTAATAACACCCAGCCACCCTAATAACACACAGACACCCTAATACCACACAGACACCACCCTAATAACACCCAGCCACCCTAATAACACCCAGACACCCTAATAGCACCCAGACAACCTAATAACACCCAGACACCCTAATAACACCCAGACACCACCCTAATAACACCCAGACACCCTAATAACACCCAGACACCCTAAAAACACCCAGACACCCTAATAGCACCCAGACACCCTAATAACACCCAGACACCCTAATAATACCAAGACACCCTAATAGCACCCAGACACCCTAAAAACACCCAGACACCCTAATAGCACCCAGACACCCTAATAGCACCCAGACACCCTAATAGCACCAAAACACCCTAATAACACCCAGACACCCTAATAAAACCCAGACAGCCTTATAACACCCAGACAGCCTAATAACACCCAGATACCCTATTAACACCCAGACACCCTAATAACACCCAGACACCACCCTAATAACACCCAGCCACCCTAATAACACACAGTCACCCTAATAACACCCAAACACCACCCTAATAACACCCAGCCACTCTAATAACACCCAGACACCCTAATAGCACCCAGACACCCTAATAACACCCAGACACCCTAATAACACACAGACACCACCCTAATAACACCCAGCCACCCTAATAACACCCAGACACCCTAATAACACCCAGACACCCTAAAAACACCCAGACACCCTAATAGCACCCAGACACCCTAATAACACCCAGCCACCCTAATAACACACAGACACCCTAATAACACCCAGACACCACCCTAATAACACCCAGCCACTCTAATAACACCCAGCCACCCTATTAGCACCCAGACACCCTAATACCACCCAGACACCCTAATAACACCCAGACACCACCCTAATAACACCCAGCAACCCTAATAACACCCAGACACCCTAATAACACCCAGACACCCTAAAAACACCCAGACACCCTAATAGCACCCAGACACCCTAATAACACCCAGACACCCTAATAATACCCAGACACCCTAATAACACCCATACACCTTAATAACACCCAGACACCTTAATAGCACAAAGACACAATAATAGCACCCAGACACGCTAATAGCACGCAGACACTCTAATAGCACCCAGTCACCCTAAAAGCACCCAGACACCCTAATAGCACCCAGACACCCTAATAGCACCCAGAAACCTTAATAACACCCAGACACCCTAACAACACCCAGACTGCCTAATAACACCCAGACATCCTAATAACACCCAGACACAATAATAACACCAAGACATCCTAATAACACCCAGACACCCTAATAACACCCAGACACCCTAATAACACCCAGACACCCTAATAACACCAAGACGCCCTAATAGCACCCAGACACCCTAATAGGACCCAGACACCCTAATAACACCCATACACCCTAATAACACCCAGACACCTTAATAGCACCCAGACACCCTAAAAGCACCCAGACACCCTAATAGCACCAAAACACCCTAATAACACCCAGACACCCTAATAACACCCAGACAGCCTAATAACACCCAGACAGCCTAATAACACCCACACACCCTAATAACACCCAGACACCACCCTAATAACACCCAGCCACCCTAATAACACACAGACACCCTAATAACACCCAGACACCACCCTAATAACATCCAGCCACCCTAATAACACCCAGACACCCTAATAGCACCCAGACACCCTAATAACACCCAAACACCCTAATAACACACAGACACCACCCTAATAACACCCAGCCACCCTGATAACACCCAGACACCCTAATAACACCCAGACACCCTAAAAACACCCAGACACCCTAATAGCACCCAGACACCCTAATAACACCCAGACACCCTAATAATACCCAGACACCCTAATAACACCCATACACAATAATAACACCCAGACACCTTAATAGCACCCAGACACCCTAATAGCACCCAGACACGCTAATGACGAGCAGACACCCTAATAGCACCCAGTCACCCTAAAAGCACCCAGACACCTAATAGCACCCAGACACCCTAATAGCACCCAGAAACCTTAATAACACCCAGACACCCTAACAACACCCAGACAGCCTAATAACACCCAGACATCCTAATAACACCCAGACACCCTATTAACACCAAGACATCCTAATAACACCCAGACACCCTAATAACACCCAGACAGCCTAATAACACCCAGACAGCCTAATAACACCCACACACCCTAATAACACCCAGACACCACCCTAATAACACCCAGCCACCCTAATAACACACAGACACCCTAATAACACCCAGACACCACCCTAATAACACCCAGCACCCCTAATAACACCCAGACACCCTAATAGCACCCAGACACCCTAATAACACCCAAACACCCTAATAACACCCAGACACCACCCTAATAACACCCAGCCACCCTGATAACACCCAGACACCCTAATAACACCCAGACACCCTAAAAACACCCAGACACCCTAATAGCACCCAGACACCCTAATAACACCCAGACACCCTAATAATACCCAGACACCCTAATAACACCCATACACAATATTAACACCCAGACACCTTAATAGCACCCAGACACCCTAATAGCACCCAGACACGCTAATAGCACGCAGACACCCTAATAGCACCCAGTCACCCTAAAAGCACCCAGACACCCTAATAGCACCCAGACACCCTAATAGCACCCAGAAACCTTAATAACACCCAGACACCCTAACAACACCCAGACAGCCTAATAACACCCAGACATCCTAATAACACCCAGACACCCTAATAACACCAAGACATCCTAATAACACCCAGACACCCTAATAACACCCAGACACCCAAATAACACCCATACACCCTAATAACACCCAGACGCTCTAATAGCACCCATACACCCTAATAGCACCCAGACACCCTAATAACACCCATACACCCTAATAACACCCAGACACCCTAATAACACCCAGACACCCTAATAGCACCCAGACACCCTAATAACACCCAGACACCCTAATAACACCCAGACACCCTAATAACACCCAGACACCCTAATAACACTCAGACACCCTAATAACACCCAGACACCCTAATAACACCCAGACACCCTGCATACAGATGTGTGAAGACAAGGACAGTTGTAAACCTGCGAGTGCTACATCACCTGCGAGTGCTACATCTCCTGCGAGTGCTACATCACCTGCGAGTGCTACATCACCTGCGAATGCTACATCTCCTGCGAGTGCTACATCACCTGCGAGTGCTACATCACCTGCGAGTGCTACATCTCCTGCGAGTGCTACATCTCCTGCGAGTGCTACATCACCTGCGAGTGCTACATCTCCTGCGAGTGCTACATCTCCTGCAAGTGCTACATCACCTTCGAGTGCTACATCTCCTGCAGTGCTACATCTCCTGCGAGTGCTATATCTAATGCGAGTGCTACATCTCCTGCAGTGCTACATCACCATCGAGTGCTACATCTCCTGCGAGTGCTACATCTCCTGCGAGTGCTACATCTCCTGCGAGTGCTACATCACCTGCGAGTGCTACATCTCCTGCGAGTGCTACATCTCCTGCAAGTGCTACATCACCTTCGAGTGCTACATCTCCTGCGAGTGCTACATCTCCTGCGAGTGCTATATCTAATGCGAGTGCTACATCTCCTGCGAGTGCTACATCACCATCGAGTGCTACATCTCCTGCGAGTGCTACATCTCCTGCGAGTGCTACATCTCCTGCGAGTGCTACATCACCTGCGAGTGCTACATCTCCTGCGAGTGCTACATCACCTGCGAGTGCTACATCTCCTGCGAGTGCTACATCACCTGCGAGTGCTACATCACCTGCGAGTGCTACATCTCCTGCGAGTGCTACATCTCCTGCGAGTGCTACATCACCTGCGAGTGCTACACCACCTGCGAGTGCTACATCTCCTGCGAGTGCTACATCACCTGCGAGTGCTACATCACCTGCGAGTGCTACATCACCTGCGAGTGCTACATCACCTGCGAGTGCTACATCACCTGCGAGTGCTACATCACCTGCGAGTGCTACATCTCCTGCGAGTGCTACATCACCTGCGAGTGCTACATCACCTGCGGTGCTACATCTCCTGCGAGTGCTCATCTCCTGCAGTGCTAATCTCCTGCGAGTGCTACATCTCCTGCAGTGCTACATCCCTGCAGTGCTACATCTCCTGCGAGTGCTACATCTCCTGCGAGTGCTACATCACCTGCAGTGCTACATCTCCTGCGAGTGCTACATCACCTGCAGTGCTACATCACCTGCGAGTGCTACATCTCCTGCGAGTGCTACATCACCTGCAGTGCTACATCTCTGCAGTGCTACATCTCCTGCGAGTGCTACATCTCCTGCGAGTGCTACATCACCTGCGAGTGCTACATCTCCTGCGAGGCTACATCTCCTGCAGTGCTACATCACCTGCAGTGCTACATCCCTGCGAGTGCTACATCACCTGCAGTGCTACATCCCTGCGAGTGCTACATCACCTGCGAGTGCTACATCTCCTGCGAGTGCTACATCACCTGCAGTGCTAATCACCTGCGAGTGCTACATCCCTGCGAGTGCTACATCTCCTGCGAGTGCTAATCCCTGCGAGTGCTACATCTCCTGCGAGTGCTACATCCCTGCAGTGCTACATCTCCTGCGAGTGCTACATCCCTGCGAGTGCTACATCACCTGCGAGTGCTACATCATCCTGCGAGTGCTACATCACCTGCGAGTGCTACATCCCTGCAGTGCTACATCCCTGCGATGCTACATCACCTGCGAGTGCTACATCTACTGCGAGGCTACATCTCCTGCGAGTGCTCATCTCCTGCGAGTGCTACATCACCTGCAGTGCTACATCTCTGCGAGTGCTACATCTCCTGCGAGTGCTACATCACCTGCGAGTGCTACATCACCTGCGAGTGCTACATCACCTGCGAGTGCTACATCTCCTGCAGGCTACATCCCTGCGAGTGCTACATCACCTGCGAGTGCTACATCCCTGCAGTGCTCATCTCCTGCAGGCTACATCCCTCGAGTGCTACATCACCTGCGAGTGCTACATCTCCTGCGAGTGCTACATCTCTGCAGTCTACATCTCTTGAGTGCTACATCACCTGCGAGTGCTACAGCTCACCTGCAGTGCTACACCCTGCAGTGCTACATCACCTGCGAGTGCTACATCTCCTGCGAGTGCTACATCACCTGCAGTGCTACATCACCTGCGAGTGCTACATCACCTGCGAGTGCTACATCACTGCAGTGCTACATCACCTGCGAGTGCTACATCACCTGCGAGTGCTACATCACCTGCGAGTGCTCACTCTGCGAGTGCTACACACCTGCGAGTGCTACATCACCTGCGAGTGCTACATCACCTGCGAGTGCTACATCACCTGCGAGTGCTACATCACCTGCGAGTGCTACATCACCTGCGAGTGATACATCCTGTGAGTACACCCTGCGAGTGCTACATCACCTGCGAGTGCTACATCACCTGCAGTGCTACATCACCTGCGAGTGCTACATCACCTGCGAGTGCTACATCACCTGCGAGTGCTACATCACCTGCGAGTGCTACATCACCTGCGAGTGCTACATCACCTGCGAGTGCTACATCACCTGCGAGTGCTACATCTCCTGCGAGTGCTACATCTCCTGCGAGTGCTACATCACCTGCGAGTGCTACACCACCTGCGAGTGCTACATCACCTGCGAGTGCTACATCACCTGCGAGTGCTACATCACCGGCGAGTGCTACATCACCTGCGAGTGCTACATCACCTGCGGTGCTACATCACCTGCGAGTGCTACATCACCTGCGAGTGCTACATCACCTGCAGTGCTACATCACCTGCGAGTGCTACATCCCTGCAGGCTACATCTCCTGCAGTGCTACATCACCTGCGAGTGCTACATCACCTGCGAGTGCTACATCACCTGCGAGTGCTACATCACCTGCAGTGCTACATCACCTGCGAGTGCTACATCACCTGCGAGTGCTACATCACCTGCGAGTGCTACATCACCTGCGAGTGCTACATCACCTGCGAGTGCTACATCACCTGCGAGTGCTACATCACCTGCGAGTGCTACATCACCTGCGAGTGCTACATCACCTGCGAGTGCTACATCACCTGCGAGTGCTACATCACCTGCGAGTGCTACATCACCTGCGAGTGCTACATCACCTGCGAGTGCTACATCACCTGCGAGTGCTACATCACCTGCGAGTGCTACATCACCTGCGAGTGCTACATCACCTGCGAGTGCTACATCTCCTGCGAGTGCTACATCACCTGCGAGTGCTACATCTCCTGTGAGTGCTACATCTCCTGCGAGTGCTACATCACCTGCGAGTGCTACACCAAATGCGAGTGCTACATCACCTGCGAGTGCTACATCACCTGCGAGTGCTACATCACCTGCGAGTGCTACATCACCTGCGAGTGCTACATCACCTGCGAGTGCTACATCACCTGCGAGTGCTACATCACCTGCGAGTGCTACATCACCTGCGAGTGCTACATCACCTGCGAGTGCTACATCTCCTGCGAGTGCTACATCTCCTGCGAGTGCTACATCTCTCTCTCACATCCATGGTTTTCTTTTTATAAAATACTTTTCCGAAAACTTTTTCACGACTTTGAAATGGAATCAGCCACAGTGTTGGACACTGACACGTGTCTCTTGAGGTTCCCTTCGCACACTCACACACACACACACACCCCTGCGGTGTACCGCAGGGGTCAGTACTAGGACCAGTGCTATTCTTGGTATATGTAAATGACATGACGGACGGAATAGACTAAGAAGTGTCTCTGTTCGCAGATGATGTGAAATTAATGAGGAAAATCACATCGGAAGAGTACCAAGCAGGACTTCAAACAAACCTGGACAAGCTTGACATCTGGTCTAACAACTGGATTCTCGAATTTAATACCACCAAATGCAAAGTCATGAAGATCAGAGAAGGGCAAAGAAGACCGCTGACAGAGTACAGGCTAGGTGGACAAAGGCTGCAAACCTCGTCAAAGGAGAAAGACCTTGGGGTGAGTATAACGCCAAGCACGTCTCCGGAGGCACACATCAACCAGATAACTGCGGTGGCATATGGGCGACTGGCAAACCTAAGATTAGCGTTCCGTTACCTTAACAAGGAATCGTTCAAGACACTGTACACCGTGTACGTGAGGCCCATACTAGAATATGCAGCACCAGTCTGGAACCCACCTCTTGTCAAGCACGTCAAGAAACTAGAGAAAGTCTAAACGTTTGCGACAAAGCTAGTTCCACAACTCAGGGGACTATCCTATGAAGAAAGGTTGAGGGAAATAGGATTAACAACAATGGAGGAAAGAAGGGTTAGAGGAGACATAATAACGACATACAAAATACTGTGGGGAATCGACAAGGTAGACAGTGACAGGATGTTCCAGAGAGGGAACACAGAAACAAGGGGGCACAACTGGAAGCTGAAGGCTCAGATGAGTCAAAGGGATGTTAGGAAGCATTTCTTCAGCCATAGAGTAGTCAGGAAGTGGAATAGTCTAGCGAACGATATAGTGGAGGCGGGAACCATACATAGTTTTAAGACAAGGTATGATAAAGCTCATGGAGCAGGGAGAGCAGAGACCCAGTAGCAGACAGCGAAGAGGCGGGGCCAGGAGCTGAGTCTCGACCCCTGCAACCACAATTAGGTGAGTACAATTAGGTGAGTACACACTGTAACTGCACACTGTTGGTGATCCCACACTGTAACTGCACACTGTTGGTGAATCCACACTGTAACTGCACACTGTTGGTGATCCCACACTGTAACTGCACACTGCTGGTGATCCACACTGCTGGTGATCCACACTTCTGGTGATCCCACACTGCTGGTAATCACACACTGCTGGTGATCCCACACTGCTGGTGATCCCACACTGCTGGTGATCCCACACTGCTGGTGATCCCACACTGCTGGTAATCACACACTGCTGGTGATCCCACACTGCTGGTAATCACACACTGCTGGTGATCCCACACTGCTGGTAATCACACACTGCTGGTAATCACACACTGCTGGTAATCACACACTGCTGGTAATCACACACTGCTGGTAATCACACACTGCTGGTAATCACACACTGCTGGTGATCCCACACTGCTGGTAATCACACACTGCTGGTAATCACACACTGCTGGTAATCACACACTGCTGGTAATCACACACTGCTGGTAATCACAAACTGCTGGTGATCACACACTGTAACACATAATAAACCACATAATGTGTTCTCTATTTTAGTATAATAATTAATAGGGTAACTGCACAGTCTGGTGGTTTCCCATTGAACTATCAAACTGAGAATGTTTCAGGAGCGTTGCTGGTGGTCCCACTGTGTAATTATGATATAAAATCCAGTACCCGTACACTGCGAGAGTTGTATTTATATAACCATGAAGTGTGACAGTGTTGCAGTACACTGTAGGGCTACTGCAGTGTAAATATAATCAACGGGGAAGCCGCACATTGCATGTGTAACCAAAAATGTTTAATAAAAATAGGAGTGAGAGACGAGGCATAGCCTTACCCAGCTCCGCTCTGGCACTGTTTACAAATCCATTAGTGTGATGGGCACCATAATAGAGCGCTAATTATCGGGACATTGTTCAGAGAACTTGTAACAACGTCGTATCCAGGCAACGAGGGAATAAGCAATTTACTCCATTAATCTCTATGGTTATCGCTTCTACTTTTTTGGGGAATCTGGGAGAAGAACGAAGACGTGGATGCAATGGTGAAGTTTACAGTCAGTACAGAAAAATGTGTTATTATACACATTCTTTATGAAAAGCCCCTGGCTTTCCATATGGCTTAGTTGAGATTGTTGACAACAACGATATTTTTCCGGAAGATGTTATGAATGTATTTGTTTTTATATATATATTGCAGATATAGAACACTGTATATAAATATACTTGAAGAATCTATATATACAGTACTTGTAGATGACGCTCTGAAGATTTTTATTAGTACAAGTTAGCGGAAAGAAATGTTAGATGGTCTGAGGTTCATACACAACTTCTAACACTGAAATTCTGTGTACATTTATAGTACATTAGGTGTACATTTACAATGCAATGTGTTCATTTTCAGCCCTTTATGTTTACATTTATAATACATTGTGTACATATTTGTAATACAATTTGTATACATGTGAGAAGCACAGTGTGATCTTGTGTTTCTCTGTGTATTAAGAACAAAATTGTGGCTAACCCCCCCAGGGTTAGCCACCCAGGGGGAGGGTTAGCCACCCAGGATAATCCGGGGGAGGGTTAGCCACCCAGGATAACCCGGGGGATGGTTAGCCACCCAGGATAACCCGGGGAGGGTTAGCCACCCAGGATAACCTGGGGAGGGTTAGCCACCCAGGATAACCCGGGGGAGGGTTAGCCACCCAGGATAACCCGGGGGAGGGTTAGCCACCCAGGATAACCCAGGGGAGGGCTAGCAATCCATGATGACCCGTGGGAGGGTTACCCACCAAGGATATCCCGGCTAAGGATTAGCCACTCAGGATAACCCGAGAGAGTGTTAGCCACTCAAAATAACCCTGGGTAGGGTTAGCCACCCAGGATAACTCAGGGGAGGGTTAGCCACCCAGGATAACTCAGGGGAGGGTTAGCCACCCAGGATAACCAGGGGATGCGTTAGACACCCAGGATAACCAGGGGGAGGGTTAGCAACCCAGGATAACCCGGGGAAAGGTTAGCCTCCCAGGATAACCTGTGGGTGGTTTAGCCTCCCAGGATAACTAGGGGTTGGTTTCGCCACCCAAGAAAACCAGGGGGAGGGTTAGCCACCCAGAATAACCCAGGTTTGAGTTAGCCACCCAGGGTAACCCGGAGGTGGGTTAGACACCCAGGATATCTAGGGGTGGGTTAGTTACCCAGGATAACCCGGGGGAGGGATAGTCACACAGGATAACCCGGAGGAGGGTTAGCAACCCAGGATAATCGGGTGGAGAGTTAGCCACCAAGGATAACCGGGAAAAGCTGTAGCCACCCAGGATAATCCAGGGAAAGGATAGTCGCCCAGGATAACCCAGGGGAGAGTTACCTACCCAAGATAACCCTGGGGTGGGATAGTGACACAGGATAACCTGGAGTTTGGATAGTCTCACAGGATAACCCGGGGGAGGGTTAGCTACCCAGGATAACCCGGGGGTTAGTTAGCCAACAAGGAAAACCCAGGGAAGGTTTTGCTACCCAGGATAACCCTGTGGAGGAATAGTCACCCAATATAACCCGGGAAGGGTTAGCCACCCAGGATAACCAGGAGAGGTTAGCCACCCAGGATAACCAAGGGGAGGGTTAGCAACCCAGGATAACCAGGGGGAGGGTTAGCCACTCAGGATAACCTGGGGAGGGTTTGCCACTCAGGATAATCCAGGGGAAGGTTAGTTACCCAGGATAACTCGGAGGTGGGTTACCAACCCAGGATAACCCGGGGGTGGGTTAGCCACCCAGGATAAACCGAAGAGGATTAGCAACCCAGGATAACCCTGGGGTGGTTTAGCAATCCAGGATAACCGGGGGAAGGTTAGGCACACAGGATAACCCGCAGGGGGTTAGCCACTCAGGACATCCCAGGGGTGGATTAGCCACTCAGGATAACCAAGGGGTGGGTTAGCCACATAAGATAACCTGTCATTTGGTTAGCCACACAGGATAACCCGAGATGGGTTAGCCACCCAGGATAAACTAGAGGAGGGTTAGCCACCCAGGATTACCCTGTGGAGGGTTAGACACCCAGGTTAACCCGAAACAAAGGTACCCATCCAAGATAACCGGGAGGAGGGTTAGACACCCAGGATAACCCAGAGGAGGGTTAGCCACCCAGAAAAACCAGGGGGAGGTTTAGCCACCCAGGATAACCCGGAGGTGGGTTAGCCATCCAGGATAACCCGGAGGGGGGTTAGCCACCCAGGATAACGCTGGGGAGGTTAGGCAACCCAGGATAACCCGGGGGTGGGTTAGCCACCCAGGATACCCTGAGGAGGGTTAGCAACCAAAGAAAACCCGGGGGAGGGGTAGCCAACCAGGATAAACCAGGAGAGGGATAGTCACCAAGAATAACCCGGGGAGGGTTTGCCACCCAGGATAAACTGGGTAGGTTTAACTACCCAGGATAACCCAAGGGAGGGTTAGCCACCCAGGATAACCAGGGGGAGGGTTAGCCACCCTGGATAACCTGTAAAACAGAACTTTTCACTGTGGCCGCCTTAGACTTTACTCTGTTTACTATTACTCTTTGTGTTCTATTTGTTAGGAAGCTATAGATCCATCTACCAAGTTTTCCCGTTATTCCCTTTCCACTCATTTTGTGTGCTATTGCTCTAAACCCATGTTGCCCTGGGTTGTTTAGCTGATGGGTATGAAGATGGGTGGTGATCTTGCTTCTTAGTACTCTTTCAAAGATTTTTATGATATGGGACGTTAGCGTTATTGGCCTGTAATTCTTTACTAACGCTTCTGCCACCTTAGTGGAGTGGGGATATGTCTGCTGTTTTAAGTGACTGTGGAATGACTGGTGTGTTCATGCTCTCTCTCCATAGAATGCTAAAGGCACGTGACAGGGGTTTCTTGCAGTTCTTGATGAACACAGAGTTCCATGAGCCTGGGCCTGGGGCAGAGTGCATAGACATGTCGTTTATTGTTTTTTTTTCGAAGTCATATGGTGTTAGGATAATGTCAGAGATATCTGAATTGACCAAATTTTGAGTCTCGGCCATAAAAAAATCATTTAGGTTGTCAACTCTTAGTCTGGTTAACGGCCCACTGAACACTGAGACATACTGGGACTTTAGTGTCTCACGCATTTCCTTGCTGTCATATGTTCAGGTCCCATTTCGTCTAAGCTGGGGTATAATACTAAATGTTGTTTTTCGCCTTAGATTTATCATAAGAAAAGAAATATTTTGTTTCTTTCAATTTCATTTATGGCTTTTAATTCTTCCTGAGTTTCTTGTCTCCTGGTTCAAAATTGACAGAACCTTCGGAATACTTTGTAACCGATTGCTGAATTAGTTGTGAGTTGTCCCAGTCATTGTGAGTGATATTCTTAATGCTTAAGGAATTCTGTTCCATATTCACTTTCTAGTTTTTATAGCTTAACGTACTGTTGACATAGACTAACTTATTTGATAATTAACCTTTTATCCAACTGCGCAGCTTATCACCAGTGTCCAATATTCGATTTGGTTAGTTCATGTAGACTAACAATTCTTTTTGCGACTTTTAAATCGAGAAAGTGTGACCAATAAAAGAGGTAGTTTTACAGTTCAACACACATATTCGTTTCCTAAAAAAACATAGAGATGAGGTGAAAGTTAGTGACTGATTCTATTTCTATATATATTAAGTATTCTTTCAAATGTTTTTCAAAGTAACTACTTAAATACATTAGTACAAATGAATCAAGCTGTTGCAGCTTGGGGATTGGCACAATAAGACTGTTGTTCCAGGAAGTTGGAAAAACACCTGTGCTAACAAAGGGTACCACAGATCTGATAGACCTTCACTTAATGCATTATCAAAGTCATACTCAGCGAAGAGGCAATCACTCTCATCAATATTTTGGCTCGTAAAACAAATAAATTTCAACTATCCTTCATTAGCACTTTGAGCTTGTTCTAATAACAGATGGAAGATTTATTGGTCTAAGTGTTTGGATCAGTTATTTATGAGATCATTTGCTTTTCAAAAACGAAAATAATGAGCATCACTACCACTCATTTTCCGAGTAATTATATTTATTCCATTCCAGGTTAAACTTAGAGGTGGTGGTTCTGTTTAGTCCACTGAAACATTGGTCTCATTCCTATCGCTTCAGTTCTTGTTTTCTGTCTCTAGCAATTGTTAATGCAGTTTGGGACGTTCTCAGTAAGTTTGCTACTACAATCACGATACACACTAACAATCACGATACACACTAACAATCACGAGACACACTAACAATCACGAGACACACTAACAATCCTTCTAGCCACACTTGTAAATTTTCGTAGCTATAGTTTGTACACTATACTTAATAATAATAATAATAATAATCATTTTATTTTGACATAACGGCGTTCGAGCGCGCGCTCGTGCGTGTGTGTGTTTGTAGTTACTTAGTAGTAGATAAAGCAGCAGAGCTGTGTTTGTAGTTACTTAGTAGTAGATAAAGCAGCAGAGCTGTGCTTGTAGTTACTTAGTAGTAGATAAAGCAGCAGAGCTGTGCTTGTAGTTACTTAGTAGTAGATAAAGCAGCAGAGCTGTGCTTGTAGTTACTTAGTAGTAGATAAAGCAGCAGAGCTGTGCTCGTGGTATCAACACTCTGTCATAATATATTGTTTTGAAATTTCCAATAGTTGCAACACATTAATTCCCCTTTTAATGAATTCCCAGAGGCAGAAAATGTGTCTATATTTAAGCACATAACCTAACTCATAACCTAACTCATCTGCACATTCTCTAAGACCCAATGTGCTATCTAGTCTCGCCCTATAGTTTTTCCATATCAGCATCTAGAAAAAAAAATACTTCCTCCTTATTTAATTTAATATCCTCTAATTCATCTCTCTGTCTGCGATTAAACTACAACCTGAAAAATATTTTCTTTCGTCAACACCTGCAACTTTCGTCAACACCTGCAACTTTCGTCAACACCTGCAACTTTCGTCAACACCTGCAACTTTCGTGAACACCTGCAACTTTCGTCAACACCTGCAACTTTCGTCAACACCTGCAACTTTCTACTTAAACGTACACACATTTCTCCCTCTTCGTTAGTGATTTTGCCTTCGACATTTATTCTATATATTTTACTTTTAAATTTATGTTAACCTTTTACAAACTTAAGTAAAAGGTTAAGTTCTACGTTGCTCTTGTCTACTATTTCATTTTTAAACTTTCTTCCTTACATTTGTATATTGATTTCTAGCCACCTTGATTATCTGATCAATTTTTGGATTGTCTCGCTTCCTGTATAGATTTCAAGATCTGTCGTTTCTTTTCCATAACACTTCTACACCTGCCATTAAACCATTCTTTTTTATTCGGATTTAATTGCATAATTCCATTTTTATTTTCATCACAGAATTCTTTGTATAGAATATTTTTCTGCTTCTTTTTATTGTTTTTCTACAGGTTAATTTTCTTAAGGTATCCTCCAGGTCCTTCCATTTTCCTCTTTGTATTCCTTACTGATCCATGGGCTAATTCTTTTTTTTTTTTCTTTTTTTTCATATATCTTCACAATTTGGCACATTCTTTCTAATACATCTTTCCTCCCCATTTCTTTTATCCATTGCACTTCCATGAGAATGATATTTTTCGCCATATTTCCTTCTTCTGTCTGTACTCATATCAGTAACATATGATACCTGGCTCATTATGATTCCACATAAGAACTTTCATAAAGTGCAAAAAGCCAGGTCATGTTAGCTGCTCGTCTCTGTCTTTCACTCTTGATACCTTCACGTGTCTCTAAACACTCCTCATTCATGAGCTCCATAAGTATTACTCACAATGTCTGCTGTTAGCCGTGGGGGATTAACTATTCACAGTCAATATCATTGTGACCAAATTCTCCCAATACGAGGACATTAACATTGCTTCTTCTTTCTCTCTCTCTCTCTCTCTCTGCCACTACGTTCTTGGCCTCTTATTGTTTTGTTTGAATTATAATTCTCCTCAAACAATAATATATATAATATATAACTACCACAATTTCTTTTACTTCTTCTGGCATTTCTGTACCTGCTATGTAAACATTGATATATCACGTTTTAAGGGGTCCTAATTCTTCAAATGTCCTGTGACTTGTAACCATCGATGTTACTACTTTGTTTACCCTTGTTCTACTAACAATGTGATAGCCATTCAGAAATACATAATTTGTTATTAGTTCTAAAAGTTTCGTCTCTGCAATAGTTATAACCTAAGTGTTTTCTTATTTTACTCTTTCTTACCTTACTTAACGTATCTTGGTAACTCCGTCTACTCTTATTCTAACTTTGTTCATTCTCCCAGTCAGCGCTAGGTGGCATCTTCCCTTTTCCATTCATCTGCCGCTACTTTCTTCTTTTAGACGTTTTTCATTCTGTCTTTTCTCCATTGTACGGTATTATTTGAGATAAACTAGACGTACGTGAGTGTGTGTGTACTCACATAATTGTGGTTGCAGGGGTCGAATCACAGCTTCTGGCCCCGCCTCTTCACTGGTCATTACCAGGTCCAATATCTCCATTTTCGATGAGTTTTAACATATTTCCTATTAAAGCTATGGATGGATCCTGCCTCCACTACATCACTCTACAGATTATTTCACTTCCTACTCTATGACTGAAGAAATACTTCCTAACATGTTAGGTAATATGTAATTCTACCAACATTAATACTTCCTAACATCCCAGTGACTCATCTGAGTCTTCAACTTCCAACTGTGTCCCCTTGTTGCTGTGTCCCATCTCTGGAACATTCTGTCTCTGTTCACCTTGTCAATTCATCTCAGTATTTTGTATGTTGTTATCATGTCCTCCCTCTCTCTCCTGTCCTCCAGTGTCGTCAGGTCGATTTCCCTTAACCTCTCCTCGTAGGACATACTCCTTAGCTCCGGGACTAGTCTTGTTGCAAACATTTGCACTTTTTCTAATTTCTTGAAGTGTTTGACCAGGTGTGGGTTCCAAACTGGTGCTGCATACTCCAGTATGGGTCTGATATACACTGTGTACAGAGTCCTGAACGATTCTTTACTGAGGTGTCGGAATGCTATTTTTAGGTTTTCTAGTCGCCCATATGCTGCAGCAGTTATTTGGCTGATATGCACCTCAGGAGATGTGTTCGATATTATACTCACCCCAAGATCCTTTACCTTGAGGAGGTTTGCAGTCTTTGGCCCCCTAGAGTGTATTCTGTCTCTGGTCATCTTTGCCCTTCCCTGATCTTCATGACTTTGCACTTGGTGGGGTTAAACTCTAGGAGCCAGTTGTTGGACCAGGCTTACAGCCTGTTCAGATCCTTCCTGATCCTCATCCGACTGAATTTTCCTCATTAGCTTTACATCGTGTGCAAACAGGGACACTTCTGAGTCTATCCCTTCCGTCATGTCATTCACATACACCGGCGCCAACTCTGACACCTCGTCACGTACTATGACTCGTTGTTGCCTACCTGTCAGTTATTTTCTAACCCATTGCAATGCCTTCCTTGTTATTTTGAGGGAAAAGTTCATTAGATAGTAAAGGTGGAAGTATGATTGAATGGTGGCGGTAGTTTGTTGGGCAGTATGCTTGTTCTGTTACGTGGGTGCATCTTTCCCTCTCCCTCCATCCCACCTCCCTTCAGCACCCTGTGGGAGGTGACGAGATCTCTCTGACCGGTTGTCAGTCACTTGACTTGCGGCTCCCATCAAATCTGTAAGTATTCATTCCACTCTCCTTTAATTTATTATTTGTTTGGGTTAAGTTGGGTTTAAGAAGAGCTTCACTCTTGTTTAGGTTTTTGTATTGCAAGTTCTTCCTGTCCTGATTTGGACTTAAGTAGTATAACAACATTTAATCCTCACCATTTCATTTAAAGGCCGTACACCTATCATGTGAGTGATTTCTCGAGTGGTGTGTAACTTTGTATTTCTTTATTTTAGCCTTGATTGTCGGCTCGGGTCATCCGACACAGGCGAGATAAGAGGGGCAGCATTGATCTTGACAAGATCTAAGTGTCAATCTGGCATCTCTGACTACACTGGTCCCCCTTCCACTCGTACCCGACCACTCAGTCAACTACACACCATTCTAGCAGCCTCCTCCCAGTTATAACTCCACCAGCATTTCATGGTGGTTCTTTGCTGGCGACCAAACTGCTTCACAAGTGTTGTGGTGGTCAGAGGATCACAGTATCTCTGTTCGTCAGAATCTCTACTCGTGTTGGGGTCACTGTCTACTCAGTGTGCCAACAGTCACGTCCACCTGTGACCCCCCCCCCTCCTCCCATTCATGGTCATCAAAAACGGCTCAGCGTTCCAAACCACGATTCAGAGCTACGTGCCCAGAACATCGGCACGGCACCATTCTTAACTACGTATTGTGTATATATTAGTTTCGAGTCACTAATTATAAATATATTTCTTTTCGTATTAATAAATTTGTTTATCAAATTATGTTATCATTGATCTTTCTATCTTTTAATTTCCATAAGGAGAAACCAGCCTTATCAAATACTCTTTGAGGGTCTGACAGGGCTGCTGAATCTCCAGTTATACCTGCCTGGTCCTCCAGCGTTTGCACTAATCTCTTGTGTGGAACTGTGTTAAAACCTTTCTTACACTCCAAGAAAATGCAATTACTTGTTGTCGTGAATAAGCTCATTCCTTTAGGTGTTCTATCACTCTTTTGAGTGATAGAGCAGAGGTGGTGTTGCAGAGGTCTGAGCTTAGCTCAGATTTGTTAAGTTATATCATGAATTAAAGAAAGATTCTGGACTTCACCTTACAAAACAGACAAAGCAAATGCGATATTAATTATGGACAAGGTAGATTATAGTGGAAAAATGAACAAGTTATTAGAAGACGTGGGAACACACGTGCCCCTTAACCCATCATCCAGCAAGGTGACATTTAGTGCAGACAAGGTGCTGTGGTGGATGGCAGAACACATGCATCCTCTAACAATCAGCAGAAGCATACGCCCTGCCACATGTGTTGACAAAGGTGATACCCTTGCCCAGCGTCCACATCACCTGAACCAAGTGAAGATATTCCCTCCTGAGCGTTCTTCTTACGAGCTCCACTCACTCATTGTGAGCCTGTGGGAGGAGCTCACCAGCCCGCTGGAGAGCTGTGGGAGGACGAACAACGTAGCGTGTGGGGAATACGACGTGGAAACAGTGTGGGGAATTACGGATCGACCACTATCAAGCTGGAGCAGCTGTGCGAGGAGAGCCCACCACACCCAGCTGGAGCAACTGTGGGAGGAGACTCCATCCACCTCAGGGAAGCAGCTGTGGGAGGAAGGCCCACCACACCCAGCTGGAGCAACTGCTGGGAGGAGAAGCCCACCACACCGCTGGAGCACTGTGGGAGGAGAGCACCCACACACCCAGCTGGACAGCTGTGGGAGGAGGCCCCACCACACTCACTGGACAACTGTGGGAGAAGCCCCACCACACTCCACCTGGAGCAGCTGTGAGGAGAGCGCCACACACTCAGCTGGAGCAGCTGTGGGAGGAGAGGCTTCCCACCACACTCCAGCTGGAGCAGCTGTGGAGGAGAGCCCACCACACTCAGCTGGAGCAACTGTGGGAGGAGGCCCACACCTCCAGCTGGACAGCTGTGGGAGGAGAGCACCCACCACACAGCTGAAGCAGCTGTGGGAGGAGAGCGCCCACCACACTCAGCTGGAGCAACTGTGGGAGGAGAGCACCTACTACACTCAGCTGAAGCACCTGTGGGAGGAGAGCGCCCACCACACCAGCTGGAAGCAGCTGTGGGAGGAGAGCCCACACACCAGCTGGAGCACTGTGGGAGAGAGCCCCACACACCCAGCTGGAGCAGCTGTGGGAGAAGAGCACCCACCACACTCAGCTGGAGCAACTGTGGGAGGAGACCTCCCACCACACCCAGCTGGAGCAGCTGTGGGAGGAGAGCACCCACCACACCCAGCTGGAGCAGCTGTGGGAGGAAAGTACCCACCACACCCAGCTGGAGCAGCTGTGGGAGGAAAGCGTCCACCACACTCAGCTGGAGCAGCTGTGGGAGGAGAGCGCCCACCACACCCCGCTGGAGCAGCTGTGGGAGGAAAGCGTCCATCACACTCAGCTGGAGCAGCTGTGGGAGGAAAGCGCCCACCACACTCAGCTGGATCAGCTGTGGGAGGAGAGCGCCCATAACACCCAGCTGGAGCAGCTGTGGGAGGAAAGCGTCCACCACACTCAGCTGGAGCAGCTGTGGGAGGAGAGCGCCCACCACACTCAGCTGGAGCAGCTGTGGGAGGAGAGCGCCCACCACACTCAGCTGGATCAGCTGTGGGAGGAGAGCGCCCACCACACTCAGCTGGAGCAGCTGTGGGAGGAAAGCGCCCACCACACTCAGCTGGAGCAGCTGTGGGAGGAGAGGTTCCCACCACACCCAGCTGGAGCAGCTGTGGGAGGAGAACGCCCACCACACTCAGCTGGAGCAACTGTGGGAGGAGAGCACCTACTACACTCAGCTGGAGCAGCTGTGGGAGGAGAGCACCCACCACACAGCTGAAGCAACTGTGGAAGGAGAGCGCCCACCACACTCAGCTGGAGCAACTGTGGGAGGAGAGCTCCCACCACACTCAGCTGGAGCAACTGTGGGAGGAGAGCACCTACTACACTCAGCTGGAGCAGCTGTGGGAGGAGAGCACCCACCACACCAGCTGGAGCAGCTGTGGAGGAGAGCGCCCACCACACTCAGCTGGAGAAAGCTGTGGGAGGAGAGCTCCCACCACACTCAGCTGGAGCAGCTGTGGGAGGAGAGCGCCCACCACACTCAGCTGGAGCAGCTGTGGGAGAAGAGCACCCACCACACTCAGCTGGAGCAACTGTGGGAGGAGACCTCCCACCACACCCAGCTGGAGCAGCTGTGGGAGGAGAGCACCCACCACACTCAGCTGGAGCAGCTGTGGGAGGAGAGCACCCACTACACTCAGCTGGAGCAACTGTGGAAGGAAAGCGTCCACCACACTCAGCTGGAGCAGCTGTGGAAGGAAAGCGTCCACCACACTCAGCTGGAGCAGCTGTGGGAGAAGCCCCACCACACTCAGCTGGAGCAGCTGTGGGAGGAGAGCCCCACCACACCCAGCTGGAGCAGCTGTGGGAGGAGAGCGCCCACCACACTCAGCTGGATCAGCTGTGGGAGGAGAGCGCCCACCACACTCAGCTGGAGCAGCTGTGGGAGGAAAGCGCCCACCACACTCAGCTGGAGCAGCTGTGGGAGGAGAGCACCCACCACACTCAGCTGGAGCAACTGTGGGAGGAGAGCACCCACCACACTCAGCTGGAGCAGCTGTGGGAGGAGAGCACCCACCACACTCAGCTGGAGCAGCTGTGGGAGGAGAGCACCCACCACACCCAGCTGGAGCAACTGTGGGAGGAGAGCACCCACCACACTCAGCTGGAGCAGCTGTGGGAGGAGAGCACCCACCACACCCAGCTGGAGCAACTGTGGGAGGAGAGCACCCACCACACCCAGCTGGAGCAGCTGTGGGAGGAGAGCACCCACCATAAAGTACCACCAGCAAGAGGCTAGACATTGGTGAAATACCAGACACCATAGGGAGGTAGAGCACTAACTCGGGGAAGGTAGGCAGATGGATTTTCGGTTTCCTAACACACAGAACACATAAAGTAGTAGTAAACAGAGCAAAATCCAGCATCCGCGTGGTAAAAATCTCAGTTCCCTGAGGTACTGTCCTGGCACCTCTGCTGTTTCTCATCTTCATAGCAGACATAGACATAAACACCCGTCACAGTTTTGTATCATCATTTGCAGATGACACTAAAATAAGCATGAAAGTCACTTCGGTAGAAGACACTGATAAATTACAGGAATATATAAACAGTGTTTTCCAGTGGGCAGTGGAGAACAACATGACTTTTAATGGTGACAAGTTCAAACTGCTTAGGTGTTGAAAGAATGATGAACCCAAAAGGAACACTGTATACCAAACTCAAGAGGATCGTCAAATAGAACGAAAGGAACACGTGAACGACTTGGGAATAATTATGTCAGCTGACCTTTCTTTCAAAGAACACAGTAAGTCTAAGGTCACGACAGCTAGGATGACAGAGTGGGTAATGAGAACTATCAAACAAGGAAAATTGCTAGTGCTCCCTGATTTGGAATAATATTCAGTGTTGACGGCCCCATTCACGTTACAGTCTTAAATATGTACTCACTGGAGTAGAGGAGATAGAGATACATGATAACATATACCTGGAAAGTACTCGAGGGCCTGGTCCCAAATCTGCATACTGCCATAACAACATACTGGAGCGAGAGATACACACCAAAACGAGTCTGGCCCTTGACCGGGCTCCGGGACTAGAAAGACTCTTAAATCTCATGAATTGTATATCAAAGGAACAGCTATGGGAGGAGACGCCCACCACGCCCACCTGGAGCAGCTGTGGCAGGAGAGCACCCACACGCCCACCTCGAGCAGCTGTGGGAGGAAACGCCCAACACGCCCATCTGGAGCAGCTATAAGAGGAGACGCCCACCACGCCCACGTCACGTGACTCAATTATTTCCACTGCTTTTGATGGGCTGAAATTAATTGAGTCTTGTAAGACGGATGGCTTCACTCCACACTAGAGGCTTCCCACACAATACTAGAGGATTCCCACGCAATACTAGAGACTTCCCAAAAACACTAGAGGCTTTCCACAACACACTAGAGGCTTTACACAATATACTAGAGCTTTCCCACCACACCAGAGGCTGCCCACATTATACTAGAGGCTTCCCACACTAAACTAGAGCCTTCTCACAACACTAGAGGCTTTTCATACCACACTAGAGGCTTCCAACACTACACTATAGCCTTCCCACAACACTAGAGGCTTCCCATACTGCACTAGAACCATAATAGAGGCTTCTCAAACAACATTAGAGGCTTTCCACACCACACCAGAAGCTTTCCACACTACACAAGAGCCTTCCCACCACACTAGAGGTTTTCTACAGCACACTTGAGGCTTTCCACACTACACTAGAGCCTTCCCACCACACTAGAGGCTTCCCACACCACTCTTGAGGCTTCCCACACTACACTAGAACCTTCCCACCACATTAGAGGCTTCCCAAACAACACTAGAGGCTTTCCATACCCCACAAGAGGCTTCGCACACTTAACTAGAGCCTTCCCACTACACTAGAGGATTTTCACTCCACTCTATAGGCTTACCATACTACACTAGAACCTTCCCACCACTCTAGAGGCATTCCAACCTACACTAGAACCTTGATACAACACTAGAGGCTTCCCACACCGCACTAGAGGCTTCCCACACCAAACTAGAGGTTTCGCACACCACACTAGAGGCTCCCCACACCACATTAGAGGCTTCCAACACTACATTAGAGCCTTCCCACCACACTAGAGGCTTTCCACACTGCACTAGAACCTTCCCATCATACTAGAGGTTTCCCACACCACATTAGAGGATTTCCGCACCTCACTAGAGGCTACCCACACCAAACTAGAGGCTTCCCACACCACACTAGAGGCTTCCTACACTACTCTAGAGGCTTTTCACGCCACACTAGAGGCTTCCTACACTACACTATAGCCTTTCCACCACACTAGAGGCTTCCCACGCAACAATAGAACCTTCCCCTCACACTAGAGGCTTCCCACACCACAATTGAAGCTTCCCACACCACACTAGAGGCTTTCCACACCACACTAGATGACTCTACTTCACTAGATGATTCTCACACCGTAGAAAAAGCTTACCATGCTTTACAGGAAGCCTCCCACTCCTCAATGGAAGCCTTCCACTTCTCAATGGAAGCCTCTCCCTCCTTACGGGAAACTTGCTTGTCTCTCCTCACTTAAAGCCTCCCTCTTCTCACTAGAAGCCTTCCATTCCTCAATGGATGCCTTCCACTCTTTAATGGAAGCCTCCCTCTCCTCACTGGAAGCTTTTCACTTCTCACTGGAAACCTCACAGTTATCACTGGAAGCCTCCCACTCATCACTGGAAGCCTCCCAGTCCTCAATGGAAACCTTTCTCTCCTCACTGGAAGCGTCCCACTCCTCCCTTGTGATGTACAAGTCGAATAACCGTCTCATCAACATCAGGTCACAAGCAGGACCTGTCCAGCAATTTGTTAATCTGCCACACCCCGGCCACGTCAGGTACACGTGAAACCGTTGCCGTCCCAAGAGTAAACACCTGTGATCTGGCCCCTCAGGTATTTTCTTCCAGTAAGCGAATATCCTTAATTTAGAAGAGGAAGACTCCCGGACCTTGGAGTTAACGGGGTGCATGGAGGACCATATAAGCCCAGGGGAAACAGCTAAGAGAGGGAATTCTGAGAGAGCTTTGACCGGTGTGCAGAGCTCTGTAGGAAGAACTTAGGGCAGAAGACTGAGAGAAGGCAGTACTCTAGCTGGGAGCAGAGAGTTGTAGAGAGACCACTTACTGAGAGACAGAGGTGAAGGCTCTGGAGAGATAGGTGTCACCAGTGTGTGGTATTGGGATCTCTGGGTAGTGGCTGACTCAGTTCCTAGAGGCGAACTGTCCTACTAATCTTATACTGAAAGTCTATTTTCGATTTCGTTAATAATTGTGTATTTCTTGTCTCAATAATTTATATACCATCCCCATTTGTCTTAATCTCAAATATTTTTCTTATTTTCCCAAGTATATTATTGAAGAAAAATCAAATAAACGTGAGTGGAATAACATACTAACTGTCCTCGCCCTTATATCTTCATACACAAATAACCCGCATATAGATGAATGGTTCAAAGAACCGACAAGTTATAAATTAGACACATATGCAACATTTGGGTATCTTTATTGAGGAAACGTTTCGCCACACAAGATTGATGGACTGAACACATCGACTCCAGGCCGAGGGACTGATTACCTCAAAACTCCTACTCTCCTTACACCTTTCTACTTTGTATTGGACTGATGAAGCCACTGTGTGGCGAAACGTTTCCTCAATAAAGATACCCAAATGTTGCATATGTGTCTAATTTATAACCCGCATATAGCAGAGAAGAGCTTACGACGACGTTTCGGTCCGACTTGGATCATTTACAAAGTCACACTAACTACCACTATTACTCCTCCACCACTTTCTCTTGTTCCCGTCCCTGTCGGCTGCCTATATAAACCCTCTCCTTCCCTTCTTTTTGTTAGTGTGACTTTGTAAATGGTCCAAGTCGGACCGAAACGTCGTGGTAAGCTCCTCTCTGCTATATGCGGCTTATTTGTGTATTGTTCCAGTCACGGTATTGTGCCTTTTTTTATTATTTATATCTTCATCTTTATTATGTTAGTAACGTAATATTATTTATTTTTATTAACACATCGGCCGTTTCCCACCAAGGCAGGGTGAACAAAAAAAAGAAACACTTTCATCATCATTCACTCTTTCACTTGCCATAGGCGCGCTTACACTACAGTTAAAAAACTGTAACATTAACACCCCTCCTTTAGAGTGCCGGCACTGTACTTCCTATCTCCCGGACTCAAGTCCGGCCTGCCGGTTTCCCTGAATCCCTTCATACTACAACATTCTCACACGTGAACAGCACGATAAGTCATAAAAATCATTTGTCTCCACTTGCTCCTATCTGACACGCTCACGCACGCCTACTGGAAGTCCAAGTCCCTCGCACACAAACCTCCTTTACCCCCTCGCTCCAACCTTCTCAAGGCCGACCTCTACCCCGCCTTCCTTACATTACCGATTTGTACGCTCTCCAAGTTATTATATTTTGTTCCATCCTCTCTAAATGTCCGAACCACCTCAACAACCCCTGCTCAGCCCTCTTGATAATACTTCTAGCACCCCTGCGCCTCTTCCTAATTTCCAAATTAAAGATTCTCTGTATTATATTTATACCAAACATTGTCGTCAGACAGGACACCTCTGCCTCCAGCCTTCTCCTTGTTGCAACATTCACCACCTATGTTTCACACCCACATAAGAGCGTTGCTATAACTATACTCTCACATTTTCCTCTTTGCTTCCATGGATAACGTTTTTTGTCTCCACAGACTCCACAATGCACCACTCACCTTTTCTCCCCTCATCAATTCTATAATTCACCTCAACTTTCATAGACCCATCTGTTGACAAGTCTACTCCCAAATATCTGAATGCCTTTACTTCTTCCATACTCGCTCCAATTTTATATCTAATCCTTCATTACCTAAATGTTTTGTTATCCTGATCACATAAGAATGAAGGAGCACTGCAGCAGGCCTACTGGCCCATGCTTGGCAGGAAGATAAAATAGCAGTGGCACTGTGTGGAGGATAATGGAACAGAGACATTGTATGGAAGATAATGGACCGGTGGAACTGTATGGAATATACTGGACCAGTGGCACTGTATGAAAGATAATGGACCAGTGGCACTGTATGGAAGATAATGGACCAATGACACTGTATGGAAGATAATATAGCAGTAACATCGTATGTATGATAATGCAGCAGTGACATTGCATAGAATATAATGAAGCAATAATGGAGCAGTGGTACTGTATGGAAGATAATTGAGTAATGGCACTGTATGGAAGATAATGGAGCAATGGCACTGTATGGAAGGTAATGGAGCAGTGATATTGTATGGAAGATAATGGAGCAGTGACATTGTATGGAAGATAATGGAGCAGTGACACTGTATGGAAGAGAACGGAGCAGTGCCACTGTATGGAAAAGAACGGAGCAGTGACATTGTATGGAAGAGAACGGAGCAGTGACAGTTCTAGAGAGGTACCATGAAAGGAGAGGCACAGGTCACTGAAAGTCAGTCTGTAGAACTTGGTATCAGATTAATATTGTGGAGAGTTATTTTATTAATCATGATGCCTTATTATATATCGAATTTGATTTTATAAATATAAGTTCAGCAATTATATATTACGGAATAATAATAATAATAATAATAATAATAATAATAATAATAATAATAATATAATAATAATAATAATAATAATAATAATTATTATTATAATTTCTTCCTCCGTAAGCCATGCGTGTCGCAAGAGGGGACTAAAATGCCGGGAGCAAGGGGTTAGTAACCCCCTTTCGTTTTTCTTTTTGGGTCACGCTGCCTCGGTGGGATACGGCCGGTTCGTTGAAATAATGATAGTAGTAGTAATAATAATAATAATCTTTATTTCTGCAAGTACATGTACAAGGTATACAGACCATAGCTGGCATCAATAATTTACTACTATATAGAAAGCCCCTTGTTATGCAGAGTATTTCCCGCAAGTTAAGTCAGTTTTGTCCCTATGTACTAACACCCAGGTACTTATTTTACAGACAGGTGAACATGGACATCAGGTGCCTTTAAGAAATACTTCCTAATTTTTCCACCCGTACCAGGAATCGACTCCCGGACCTCAGAGTGTAAGTTGAGTGCTAGCACTTGGACGGAACAATAACGAGGGCTGTGTCCTGTGCAAGTGATTCTTATTATGATGGTAATTCTCCTGTTTTTTATAAAAAAAAAAGAATGTTTTGCTATCTAGTGTGTAAATGTGACATAGATGCAACATAAAAGAATGTGTATTAAAGATGTGCTCTCGAACATAGTCAACATTTATGCTGTTACTGAAGCTTTTAATGGGGAAAATGTTTCGTATTTGCTCAGCTTCCATTTGTTTCCTGAAGGTAATACATTATTACTGTTCAGATTATTTTATATGAAAAAAATAGCAAATAACATTTAATGAATTTATTAAACAAGAACTTCTACTTGGTTATTATTTAGAACCATTTCAGTTAAGTTAGAAAAAAGGAAACGTGCAACTAATCAACAATAAAATGTCACAATAGTTGCATTTATGTCATTTTATCTAACATAGTGTCGGTAAATTTACCTTTATTACTCATTTCAACTAAGTTTTAATGATCTCAGTAACTGAATATTATTCATCATATTTTACAATAATTCTTTTACATTAACCATAAATTTTATGCACTGGATGTTATACAACCAGTATTCCTTTCTTTACATTAAGCTTAAACAGCTTAATGTATTTTTTAGAGATGCAAACCTTCGGCAAGTCAAATGAAAAGCTGATGCTTCTGCTGTCTCAGGTTGTACCACTGTTAGATGCAATTTGGTAGAATGTCAGATGGGTCGCAGATTACAGCTTCAGCATTTTACATTCTGTGTCAGACATTAATGATATACTGAACCGACGAGTTCACTATATCTGGCTATCTGCATTGTTAAAGATTTCTTCCGCTCAGTAAGTTGTATCAATTAAATACAAAGGCGACTTTTATTCTGAAGACAGTGGAAGAAGAGCAGAGGTAATTTAAGGTGCTCACTGCCTTGGCCTTCAAGAGTTGATAAAAATCGTCCAGTTTCCTAGTTTTGATGGAATGTGTTCAGTTCCTTGAGGGTGGAATTTTATACAGTGGAGCTACAAGAGATGTGTAGCCAGAGCAGGATTAACATTTTGTAGGCCCCTGAGCTACAGGCAATGTGAGGGCCCTCAGTCACATTTTCAAAAGGAAAAACAATAATCACAATAGTCAACAGTTCATCATATACTTGATGTAATAACATACTATAATTATAAACTTACAGTAGTAACTGTGAACACTTTTCACTTAATCTCTGGAGGCCCTCAAGCTGGCCTCCAGAGAGGTGCAGCCCCTAAGCCTATCCTGAGTGTAGCAGTTAGAGACGTCATCGCAGATGTGCGGGATACAATTGTGGAAGGTCATGTCTATGAAGTGAGCGAGCAATTAGGAAGTGAGTTCCGGATGACACCATCTTTAGCAAAATTCAAAGATGCTGCGTCAGACAAGCTTCACACCTCAATGGTCTGCATTACTCACAAGTTGGAGAATAACACACATGCACATCACTTGAGTATCTATATTGTACAGTAACTTTTATAAAATGAATACAGATGTGTATACCTGGAGTATACCTGGAGAGGGTTTCGGGGGTCAAAGCCCCCGTGGCCTGGTCTGTGACCAGGCCTCACGGTGCATCAGGGCCTGATCAACTAGGATGTTACTGCTGGCTGCAGGCAAACCGACGAACGAACTACAGGTTCGTTCGGCTGGTCAGGTACTGACTTTTGGTGCCTGTCCAGTGCCTTCTTGAAAACTGCCAGGGGTCTATTGCTGGGAGGCAGTTGAACATTCTTGGGCCCCTGACACTTATTGTGTTGTGTCTTATCGTACTCGTGGCGCCCCCGATTTTCACTAGGGCAATATTGCATCTCATGCCAAGTCTTTTTCTTTCGTAGGTAGTAATTTTCGCGTGCAAATTTTGTACTAATATCTAGGATTTTCCAAGTGTATATTATCATGTATCTTTCTCGCCTGCGTTCTAGTTTAATACAAGTCAAGGGATTTCATTCATCCTCATTATCCTGCTTTAAATCTGTAGATAATTTGAAGAACAATATACAAATAACCACACATAGAATAGAGGAGCGTACCATGACGTTTCGGTCCGACTTGGACCATTTACAAAGTCAGATTGTGATTTTGTACATGGTTCAAATCGGACCGAAACGTCGTCGTAAGTTCCTCTCTCCTATCTGCGGGTTATTTGTAATTTCAGCAGATCCTTCAACCCCGGAGACATGTGTCTGCTGAATTATTCGTAAGTACAGAGCCACGTATACTCTAATATTATCAATATTCCATACATTACTCCACATCGTGTGCAGTGAGAAGACAGCTTTTATACCAGAAGACGGGCAGCACACAGCAACTGGCTGTACCCTTCTCAAGAATATCACATTATTTGAGGTCATATATTCTTAGAATGAAGTTTAGAAAATGTTCTTGCAGCATTGCAATATCGACGAAACAATGTCACTTGACAAAATGAAATCGCATTCCCAAATCTGGCTCCAACTTCATCTTATTCCCTATTTGCATGTTTCCTAAAGAAGAGAAAAGGGTAATACTAGTAAGATTTTCCGATGAGCAGAGAGAATAACAGCTGTTAGCTTAAAAATTGAAGGTATAAACACTTAACCCAACCTATAGAAGCCTTTACGTATAAGAAAATGAGAGAGAGAAAGAGACAGACAGACGGACAGAGACAGAAAGACAAAGACAGATAGACAGACAGGATAGAGAACAGAGCTAGACGACTCACTGCTCGTCTGCACCCGGCCTCGATGGATGTGTCATTGCAGCAGAAGGTGCCATACTTGGCTCCACTCCGAGGACAACGACACAACAGTTTCAACACTACAAAATGGGCAGCAAACAGCAACTACACTCCGTCTGTACTGTTCTTAAAAACATCACATCATCTCAGATAATTCATTTCAAGAATGACTCGAGTCTGGAAAATGTTCGTACAGCATAACGAGTTCAGTGAAATAAAGTCAGTTGACCAAATTAAATCTCTCGCCCACAGATGGCTCCAACTTCATCCTATTCTTTAATAGTGCGTCTCATAACAATAAAAAGACTTTCAATTGAGTTTAGGTGTAGAGGAGAGAAAGAGCATGAGAGAGAGCATGAGAGAGAGAAAGAGAGAGAGAGAGATAGAGAGAGCTCTACCCACAGACAGGGATCAAAACATAGTACCTGAAAATTCCATTATAACTTCTTTGTCCACCGCAGAGGGAACAGATCCATTACCCAACAACGCAGGAAGCCTTGCAACTGTCAGCTCCACTCCCACACCTGACAATACACCTGATATCACTGTTCTAACACCTACTGGCACACCTGACAACAGTGTTCCATCTGCCAACCCCGAGGAAGGTTTTTTTCTCTGCCATTGATTGTAGTAGCTAACAATCAACTCACTGCCTGAATAAGTGCCGGGCAAAAGCACGAGCAGCAGAGATATCTTGTGGGGCAAGACGAGGTGGTTGAAGAGAGGCAGCCACCACAGCTGTCTAACCTCCTACCTACACATCCCCACCACCTACAAAATCACCAGGCACACCAAAAGCAAAATATACAGAGAAATCTGTCGCCGATTGTTACGGGTATGCCCTGGCCCGACATTAATGAGAGTAATATTCAAAGGTTTCACTTAATATTATAAAGCGGATTTCTACACTATTAGCTAAAGTATAGATTTCTGGCCTTATATTATTATCTGACCTCGTGTATCATGATACTAGGATATTACCTTTTATTTTATTTTTATATGTTTGTTAATGTTTTGGATTGTATTAGTTAGGCTTTTATGTGTGGTCTACGCAGATTGAGAGACCACTAGTTAGAGTGCCGGGTACTTGTTTACGTACCAGCCGGCCTCCCCCCTCAGTCATCGTAGCCAATGATGTGACCACCGGCCTCACCTGAGTGAGTCATTAGCGGTCTTTCATAGAGGACAGTTCTTCCTTACCTCTGACTCGGTGAAGATGGGCTCAGCTCTTCATTAAATACTCTGGATTAAGCTCTCTTACGCTTTTGAGGAACTTTTGGCTAAGATTCCATTGGATTATCCGGGCAGGAATTCGCTGTGGAATTCAGTGTCGGCTTAAGATAATCACTCAGTGTTACTCAAGAGAACTGTGTTTATAGAATATATATATATATATATATATATATATATATATATATATATATATATATATATATATATATATATATACACTTTAAGGTGTTGATGTGGGTGTCAATGGACACTGATTATAGTGTTTTAAGTGCTCTTATATATTGGGGAAGTGTTCAATTAAGCGCTTTGTTTTGTGATGGACAAGGTCAGACTATATGTTGACTAAGTGATATTTAATAGATACTTTCTAATATCTAAGAAGAGTTTAAACTTTTAAATAAAACCAGTAAAGGCGTGTTGAATTCTCATTTGTGCCTACTCTTATGAAATTCTAAGTATTTTCACAAAGTAATATTGTTGCGAAGTAACCAGCCCCTAGACTGAAGTTCGAATCGTAACACCGATCAAGAGGCTGAACACAAAAGATGTAGGAGATAGGAGACCTCCCCCTCAGGCACCGAGGCAGTCCTACCAATGTCACTGACCACTGACACGTGCAATTAATGCCACAAGAGGGGGAGAGAGGCAGCAGGAAGACAGCTATAGAAACAAAAAAAAAGAATCTGGACAGACAGGATCGCTAGTTCTTGAGAAATTTATTTTCGGGACAGACTAACATGATCTCAGAACTAATGTGCTGTATAGTCCCTAGGGGTTTAGTGCTCCCCCATGATGATGATGATGATGATGATGATAATAATTAGAACTGGTGCAGAGTCTTACTCATCACCCACTCAGCTTTCCCTATCTCAGTTCAGCACACCACAGAGTCACGTCCCACTTGTCTCATGGGCCAACACCATACACACCTTTTTTCGCCAAGCAGAACACAAATATGGGGAGCCAGTTTATAATCATACTATCTGTTATCATTAGCGGCTTTATTACCAATGTTAGTCAGCTCACGCACAGTTTCGTGAACACTGATAGCACTGACATGATCGCCGTTGTTGAAACATTCTTGGGCGACAGGACAAGTGAAAATTTTGCTGGAATTGTTGGCTACGCCTCATGGATGAGACGAGACAGGAACATGAAGGCGTTGCTGTGTGCTTTACTTAAAATGTTCATGCCCAGCTCATTGATGTTGTTCCTGATCTGGAAATAATGTTCTGAAGGCTATAAATAAGTTGATAAGTAAGACACATGTTCAACACAGGAGGGATGTGGGCGGCCTTACTGTTATGTACAAGGCCCACATTGTCAAAGTACCACACTTGGCTCCACTTCGAGGACAGCAAGAAGCTTTGATACCACAAGACGGGCAGAAAGCAGCAACTTCACTCTGGCTGTACCCTTCTCCAGAACATAACGTCATCTGAGATCATTTATCTCCAGGATGACTCGAGTCTGAAACACATTCGCACACCATAATGATGTCAACGAGATGAAGTCAGTTGATCAAATGATAATGCTAACCCACAGATGGCTCCAACTTCATCCTGTTCCCTACTAGTATGTTTCATAACAATAAAAATGCTTTCAAATGAGCTGATGTAGGTAACAGCTCTTAGTTCGTCAATAAAGTAAGGAATCCTTAACTTGTCAATAGCTTGTTAATAAAGTTAGGGATCCTTAACTTAACCTTGTCAAACCCTGTGTCCAAAAAAAAAATATGTTAGGTATCTTTATTACGAAACGTTTCGCCTACACAGTAGGCTTCTTCAGTCGAGTACGGAAGAGTAAGCAGAAGCAGTAGAGATGTGAAGACGATGTAATCAGTCCATCACCCATGAAGACGTAGTTTGAGGTGGTCAGTCCCTCAACCTGGAGAAGAGTTTTTCTCCATAGTCTGGAACAATGTGAAGTAGAATCAACAGTATGGAGACTTATATACCGTCGAAAGGTAAGGCGTAGTTCAATAGTAGAATAAAAAAGGTAATGTAGATGAATGGTTCAAAGAACCGACAAGTTGTTAAATTAGACACATATGCAACACATGCGTATCATTATTGAGGAAAACGTTTCGCCACACAGTGGCTTCATTAGTCCAATACAAAGTAGAAAGTTGAAAGGAGAGGAGTAGTTTGAGGTAATCAGTCCCTCTTACTTGAAAAATTGTCACAGATGTTTTATATACCAAGATACCGTTGTGCTGCAGTGTCTGACATAGTCAATATGAAAATGGTTTGCAATACAGGTTGATAAGACACATGTACAAGAGTTAGGTATCTTCATTCCGAAACGTTTCTCCTGCACAGTAGGCTTCTTCAGTCGAGTACAGAAGAGTTTAGCAGAAGCAGTAGAGATGTGAAGACGATGTAATCAGAGCTGTCATTTCAGCAAAGCCTTCAACACCTGAGCCTGAGATGTGTAGACAGTCTAACTGTTATTTACAAGGCCAGTGTTGTCACGCACGATGTCACACTTGACACCGGTTTGCGGACAGCGAGAAGACAGCTTCTACACAAGACGGGCAGCAACTATACTCATTCATTCATTCCTAGAATGACTCTTGTATGGAACAAGTTTGTACAACATAAAGCCATCGATGTAATGAAGTTAACTGACCAAATGAAATCTCTATCCAGTTCACATTTACATTGTTAATAATAATACAATGACTTTGAAATGCTTTAAGCTTGTAAATAAGGGTAGGAGTCTTAGCCAAACTCCGTAAAAACCCAAGTGTAAATAAAAAGAGAATAAAACAGAGAGAAAGAAAGGCAGAAAGAAAGAAAGAAAAAAGAAAAGCGGTGAGGACAATGTGATACAATAAAAGACACGCCAGAGACAATTCGTGACCACACAATTTCAGAACATCTGCCGACTGACCAAAATATATTATTCCACATTTTGCTTGGATTGCGGAGGATTTCTCTTCCACATCCTCGTATTCCTAGTAATATTTCTCTTCTACTTCCTAGTATTCCTAGTAACATTTTTCTTCTACTTCCTCGTATTCCTAGTAACATTTCTCTTCTACTTCCTCGTATTACTAGTAACATTTCTCTTCTACTTCCTCGTATTCCAAGTAACATTTCTCTTCTACTTCCTCGTATTCCTAGTAATATTTCTCTTCTACTTCCTAGTATTCCTAGTAACATTTTTCTTCTACTTCCTCGTATTCCTAGTAACATTTCTCTTCTACTTCCTCGTATTCCTAGTAACATTTCTCTTCTTCCTCGTATTCCTAGTAACATTTCTCTTCTACTTCCTAGTATTCCTAGTAACATTTCTCTTCTACATCCTCGTATTCCTAGTAACATTTCTCTTCTACTTCCTCGTATTCCTAGTAACATTTCTCTTCTAATTCCTCGTATTCCTAGTAACATTTCTCTTCTTCTTCCTCGTATTCCTAGTAACATTTCTCTTCTACTTCCTAGTATTCCTAGTAACATTTCTCTTCTGCATCCTCGTATTCCTAGTAACATTTCTCTTCTACTTCCTCGAATTCCCAGTAACATTTCTCTTCTACTTCCTCGTATTCCTAGTAACATTTCTCTTCTACTTCCTCGTATTCCTAGTAACATTTCTCTTCTACTTCTTAGTATTCCTAGTAAAATTTCTCTTCTACTTCCTCGTATTCCTAGTAACATTTCTCTTCTACTTCCTCGTATTCCTAGTAACATTTCTCTTCTAATTCCTCGTATTCCTAGTAATATTTCTCTTCTACTTCCTCGTATTCCTAGTAACATTTCTCTTCTACTTCCTCGTATTCCTAGTAAAATTTATCTTCTACTTCCTCGTATTCCTAGTAACATTTTTCCTCTACTTCCTAGTATTCCTAGTAACATTTCTCTTCTACTTCCTAGTATTCCTAGTAACATTTCTCTTCTTCCTATTATTCCTAGTAACATTTCTCTTCTACTTCTTCGTATTCCTAGTAAAATTTATCTTCTACTTCCTCGTATTCCTAGTAACATTTCTCTTCTACTTCCTAGTATTCCTATTAACATTTCTCTTCTACTTCCTCGTATTCCTAGTAACGTTTCTCTTCTACTTCCTAGTATTCCTAGTAACATTTCTCTTCTACTTCCTCGTATTCCTAGTACAATTTCTCTTCTTCCTATTATTCCTAGTAACATTTCTCTTCTACTTCTTCGTTTTCCTAGTAAAATTTATCTTCTACTTCCTCGTATTCCTAGTAACATTTTTCCTCTACTTCCTAGTATTCCTAGTAACATTTCTCTTCTTCTTCGTATTCCTAGTAACATTTATCTTCAACTTCCTCGTATTCCTAGTAACATTTCTCTTCTACTTCCTCGTATTCCTAGTAACATTTCTCTTCTACTTCCTCGTATTCCTAGTAACATTTCTCTTCTACATCCTCGTATTCCTAGTAACGTTTCTCTTCTACTTCCTAGTATTCCTAGTAACATTTCTCTTCTACTTCCTCGTATTCCTAGTAACATTTCTCTTCTTCCTATTATTCCTAGTAACATTTCTCTTCTACTTCTTCGTATTCCTAGTAACATTTCCCTTCTACTTCCTCGTATTCCAAGTAACATTTCTCTTTTTCTTCCTCGTATTGCAAGTAACATTTCTCTTCTACTTCCTCGTATTCCTAGTAACATTTCTCTTCTACTTCCTCGTATTCCTAGTAACATTTCTCTTCTACTTCCTCGTAATCCTAGAAACATTTCTCTTCTACTTCCTCGTATTCCTAGTAACATTTCTCTTGTACTTCCTCGTATTCTTAGTAACATTTCTCTTCTACTTCCTCGTATTCCTAGTAACATTTCTCTTCTACTTCCTCGTATTCCAAGTAACATTTATCTTCTACTTCCTCGTATTCCAAGTAACATTTCTCTTCTACTTCCTCGTATTCCAAGTAACATTTCTCTTCTACTTCCTCGTATTCCAAGTAACATTTCTCTTCTACTTCCTCGTATTCCAAGTAACATTTCTCTTTTAATTCCTCGTATTCCTAGTAAAATTTCTCTTCTACTTCCTCGTATTCCAAGAAACATTTCTCTTCTCGTTCCTCGTATTCCAAGTAACATTTCTCTTCTACTTCCTCGTATTCCAAGTAACATTTCTCTTCTCGTTCCTCGTATTCCAAGTAACATTTCTCTTCTACTTCCTCGTATTCTAAGTAACATTTCTCTTCTACTTCCTCGTATTCCTAGTAACATTTCTCTTCTACTTCCTTGTATTCCTAGAAACATTTATATTCTATTTCCTCGTATTCCTAGTAACATTTCTCTTCTACTTCCTCGTATTCCTAGTAACATTTCTCTTCTACTTCCTCGTATTCCAAGTAACATTTCTCTTCTACTTCCTCATATTCCTAGTAACATTTCTCTTCTACTTCCTCGTATTCCTATTAACATTTCTCTTCTACTTCCTCGTATTCCTAGTAACATTTCTCTTCTACTTCTTCGTATTCCTAGAAATATTGCACAAAATTTCGAGAATATTATGTTTTTAATGTAAATCACATTATTCATTGTATAAGAATTATTTTCATACTCGCAGGGAAGTGCTAAACCCGTGAAGTCATATACAAAATGAGGTGTGATCCAAGGATTGGGATGGAGGCTCTGTTACCTCGGAATAAAAACCTTGCAGTAATATCGAGGCACAACCCTGGAAAATAATTTTTTTAAATCAATTGATTCCCGTTTCCATATTAATTGTTTGTAGTTCTTTTGACTAGTTATACTTTCTAAGCTATACTTTCTAAGTTATATTTTCTAAGTTATACTTTCTAAGTTATACTTTCTAAGTTATACTTTCTAAGTTATACTTTCTAAGTTATACTTTCTAAGTTATACTTTCTAAGTTATACTTTCTAAGTTATAATTTCTAAGTTATACTTTCTAAGTTATACTTTCTAAGTGTTTATAAAGAATATGGCACCCCCGAGTAGACATACATGGGTCTGCTTGTCCCCTTCCCCCCTCCTTTCCCTCAACGTAGGGAGGGTTAGCGGTCTGGGAAATCAAAAGTTGCGGGATTTCCACACACCGTGTTCGTCAGGCCCATATTGGAGTATGCAGCACCAGTATGGAACCCACACCTTGCCAAACACGTCAAGAAATAAGACAAAGTGCAAAGGTTTGTAACAAGACTAGTCCCGGAGCTAAGGGTTTTGTCTTACGAGGAGAGGTTAAGGGAACTGAACCTGACAACACTGGAAGACAGGAGGGATAGAGAAAACATGATAACAACATATAAAATACTTAGAGGAATTGACAGGATGGATAGGGACAAACACATGTGACACAGCAACAAGGTGTCACACTGGAAGATTAGTAAGTAAGTAAGTTTATTCAGGTATACACAAATACAGTTACATAGATCATCATACATAGCAGCATATGTGTAGAGAACCTAGGATAACCCAAAAAAGTCAGACAGAGTGACTTATTTCCATTGGTGTCCTTTTAATACCTTTAATATTATACACTGTAAGAGATATATGTCATTATACTATAAAGGATATATACTAGAAACAAGGTAAAAAGAGTTATTTACATTTACATTCTCCTCTCTTTCTGTCGCTACATTCATTAGGTACCTTTTGGTTCTCTTCTTGAACTGGCTCATGCTATGACTGCCTTTCACATGTGCAGGCAGTCTGTTTCATTCCTTTATTGCTGTACAATAAAAGGTGTTTGAAGCCTGGCCACTGACTGTGGGAACTACAAAGTTGTGCTCTCTCCCCCTAGTACTATGACTGCTTTGGTTCCCAGCCTTGACAAAATTGGCAGCAAGATATTCTGGATACTGTTTGTGAGCAATTTTATAAACTCTATTTAACTTAAGTTGTTTTACTCTGTCTTCAATATTCAGCATATCCAATTGTTGTAATTCATCCTGGCCTACATGCTCTCTTGGACCCAGGTCCAGGATGAATCTTACCATTTTGTTCTGGGTGATTTGCAGTTTATCTTTCAGTTTTTTTTTGTCAAGGCAGAGTACCATGAAGAGCAAGCGTAGTCCATATGACATTGTATAAGGGCTAGACATAGGGACCTGGCAGCCCCAGTAGGTAAACACTCTGCTTGTCTGTAGAGGAACTTCAGTCTGGGATTCGCTTTCTTTACTACACTGTTCCCTATCAATTCTCCTGACATGCATGGGTCAAAGGGGTTTCCCAGATATTTTACTGAGGAAACTGAAGTGATGGATTCCCCATTACACCGGACATTAAAATTATTTACCCTTCTCAGTTTATGGCTTCTGTTTTCCCGAGGTGTAACGAGAGTTTGTTGTCTACTAACCATTTGCTGCAGGACTCCAGTTCCAGTGTTAATACATTAGCTATATCTTGTGGGTCTTTACCTGACACTAACAGAGCACTGTCATCCGCATACAGTAGGAGTTTGCACTTGACACTGATGGGCATGTCATTTACATAACACAGGAACAATAAAGGACCCAGAATACTACCTTGGGGAACTCCTCATGCTATCGGCAGTTGTTCTGATTCTGTTTTGTTGATTTTGACAATTTGTTTCCTATTGTTAAGATAGGACTTAAATCAGTCTATGGAACCTATGCCGATAGCTTGAAGTTTCTTACATAATACATTGTGGTTGACAGTATCGAAGGCCTTTTGCTATGAGGTTCCCTATCGACATTTCACTTCTCATGTAATCCATCAGATTAATTAGGGAGGTGTCGGTTGAGTAAGAGCTCCTAAAGCCTGATTGGTAACTATGAAGAATGTTGTTGTCACTAAGATACTTAACTACTTGACAGTACACCGCCCTCTCTAGAATTTTGGATATTACACTGAGTATACTAACAGGCCTATAGTTGCTGACATCAGACCTACTATTTTTCTTGAAGATAGGAGTAACTCTGGCCTCCTTGAACCCTTCTGGTACTGTATTAGTGGTGATGGACAAATTTATTATGTGAGCAATGGGGATTGCCAGTTCAGAGGTACCATCTTTTAGGAACTTAGACGGGATGTTATCTGGGCCGGTGCTCTTAGTTGGGTTTAACCTGCTTAGTTCTTTTTGCACGAAGTCATGAGATAAACTTACTAGTCGACAATTGTTTGCAGTTACCCCTTTATTGGTATAGTATGTTTTAAACTTATCAGAGTCTCTGTTAAAGGTATTTGATGCAGCTGGTAGCTTACTTATTAGTGTTGATGCGACAGTTCTGTAGTATGAATTAAAACAATTTGCCACTTTAGTTGTTTAGTGATATACCTCGTTATCGACATTTAGTACTAAGTTAGATCTATCTACGGGTTTATGGCTATACCTAAACTGTTTTAGTTGTTGACAGAGCTTTCTAGGGCTATTCTTGTACTCTTCGATTTTTTGAGCAATAGTGCCTTGCCTTTGCGCCTTTTATAAGCCTCTGCACTCTGTTCCTTACCATTTGGAATTCATTTAGCGCTGCAATATCCTGTCTGTTTGCATTAAGTCTTTTTATCAACTGGTCTCTGAATTTCATATTAGTATCTAATATCTCAGTAGTCATCCAGGGTTCAGTTCTTCCTGCAATATTATCAAGGATGGCAGTGAACATTGTTTTGAATTTTTCCCAGGTATCATTTACGTCCGTGCAACTTGGTATCACTGACCAGTCACAATTGTGTAGCATATTTACCAGTGTTTCTTTACTGTAGTTTCTAGTTGACCTAATTTTTATTGTCCTGTGTAGGCCTATCCGTTCCCTAGTGATTTTCCTGGTACAGTAAATGATGAAATGATCACTAAGACCTGTGGTAATGACCCCTGACTGACTAATGTTCTCAGGGCGGTTACAAAGTATGTGGTCAATTAGGGTGGCTGAGAACTGTGTGATCCGGGTTGGTGTATTAATTAGTTGAGTGTAACTACTTAAATCCAGAATTTGCTTATACCTTTTACATAGCCCGTTATTTTGCTTTTGAAAACAGATATTGAAGTCTCCCAATATTACTGTCTCGCCATTATTATCAAGTCCGGACAAGACTCTCGAAAAGTCCTCTAAGAACTGGTCATGGGTGGGAGGGCGGTAACTAGTTCCTACTAAGATGGGTTTGGTCATGGGAAGCAACACTTCAAACCATATAATCTCCAGTTTATTGTCATTTAAATCAGGTCTTGGATTATAGGCTAAGTCGTTCCTTATGTAGGCACATACCCCACCACCTTTTCTATTCCTAGCTAAGCGTTTTATATTGTAACCTTCTATTTTGACCTCGTCGTCAGTCACCATATCATTCAACCAGGATTCCGCGATGGATATAACTGCCGCTCTAGTTCTGTTAGCTAGAATCCTAATCTCTGCCAATTTTGGAAGAAGTGATCTTGCGTTGACATGAATAGAGTGAAGGCCTGTTTTCCTAAAACAATCATAATCATCACTATATGGTAAGGGGTCATTAGCATTAAAAATAGGTAAATCAATGTCATCATTGTTAAAGGGTAACTGTGCCAAAGTGCATTTGTTACAAACAAAATGAAATCTGTCACCATTATCATAATCGAACACACATCCATTATGCACCCATCCCTTACACATTTTACATACGGTAAGTTTACTGTTCTTCTTTCATACCTTAGTACAGTGTATACATATGTCTGGTGGTGTCTGAGATATTAAGAGTGGTTCTATTGTCTCACATTGACCTATCTGCACTCTCTCCAGGTCTCCAGGTATCTGTGCATTACATATAGAGTTAAGGTAATCATTACTAGCTACTAGACCGTCATTATCACCGTGACTTATCTTTCTGTTTTGCACCTGTACCATAGATTGAGGTCCTGGACTAGTATGGATATCACCACTTAATAGAGCCATTATAAAAGCTGTGCGCCACTGTTTTTGTTTGGATATGTGGGGTTGCCATACCTTGCGACGATAGTGGCACTTATGTTTCTGGTAGGATGGCCAATGTTGGGCTTTCACTTTCAGAGCATAATGATAAATATAATTATGGCAGTCTGACCCCCTCTTAAGCCAGCCATGTTCACTCTTCACTCTTTATCACTTCACAACAAAAATTTGTTTCTTTTCTTTATTTTTTTATTAAAAAGAAACCACTGATCCTATCAGACACCTAGCAATGGCCTAGTATCTACTCTAGAAATCACCACTGGTTATTAGTAAATTTCTTGTTACACATACCCCCTTTACCCCTTACTTATCTCCTTACTTGAAACTCCCTTCACTCCTCACTTCACAGTCCAGCTTCACCTATCACACTTCTTGCTCATTTCCATCATGGAAGGTAAGAAAAAGATTTAATCAATGGCGATGTACTTCCAAAGCCCCATCAATCCCATTTAGCGGGGCTCGTCGTGTTGTTGACTGGTCCTCGTAGAGTTGATGTGTCAGCCATTTTCAAAAGCAGTGAGGGAAAAAAACGGCCACTGCTCTGATAGATTCCTTGGAGTTTTGTCGTTAGCTTTGGCGTTTTCTCCTATGTTTCCCTCCTAATGTACACTGGTCATTAATATGGAAGTCAGCTATTAAAAAATATCCCGCCTTTAGCACTGAGGGAAAGAACCGCTGCTATAGCCTGACAGTTTCTTTGGAGTTTGTTTTGTAGATTTAGCGGTTTCTCCTGCGTTTCCCTCCCATTAACACTGCTGCAGTTGATATGATGGTCAGTTACTGTTAGTATAGTTAGAACGTCGCTTCGTAGTTGTACGTCTGGCAGTAGCTGGTGATTGTATGCCAGTCAGCCATGTTTAAATGTTCACTTCCACCCCTCACGTGGCACTGAGGGAAAAAACGACACTACTCTACACTACAGACCTGGCAGTTTCCTTGTAGATTGGTTGATTAGGTTTTCCTTTATGTTGACTTCATTGAACACTGTGAAGTTGATATAGGAGTCAGTTACTTCAGTGTGGTGGAACGTTGCTTGTCTGGTTGTACGTCTGGCAGCAGGTCTGGTATTTGAATACCGGTCTCCTGTTTTGGTCATATTTGGTCCATTTCGCTGTAGTCACCGTCAGTTTTCTTGTCACTATAAGTTCCTTGTATGTTGTTGCAACAGTTCTTGCAAATAGGTCATCACTGGAGTTTGGGCCGGCCCAGGAGTGGTAAAATATAGGAGCTGCCTGGGTCATGACCCAGTCTGTTGCTGCCTGGTGTTGAGGTGACACAGTAACAAGGTGTCACACTGGAAGATGTGACACAGTAACAAGGTGTCACACTGGAAGATGTGACACAGTAACAGGTGTCACACTGGAAGATGTGACACAGTAACAAGGTGTCACACTGGAAGATGTGACACAGTAACAAGGTGTCACACTGGAAGATGTGACACAGTAACAAGTGTCACACTGGAAGATGTGACACAGTAACAAGTGTCACACTGGAAGATGTGACACAGTAACAAGTGTCACACTGGAAGATGTGACACAGTAACAAGGTGTCACACTGGAAGATGTGACACAGTAACAAGGTGTCCACTGGAAGATGTGACACAGTAACAAGAGTGTCACACTGGAAGATGTGACACAGTAACAGAGTGTCACACTGGAAGATGTGACACAGTAACAAGGTGTCACACTGGAAGATGTACACAGTAACAAGGTGTCACACAGGAAGCTGAAAACTCAGATGAGTCACAGGGATGTTAGGAAGTATTTCTTCAGTCACAGGAGTGGTCAGGAAGTGGAACAATCTGGTGAGTGATGTAGTGCAGGCAGGATCCATACATAGCTTTACAAGAGGTATGATGAAGGTCTTGGAGAAGGGAGAGAGAGGACCTAGTAGCGACCAGTGAAGAGGCGGGGCCAGGAGTTATGAATCGACCCTGCAACTACAATTAGGTAAGTGAATTAGAGGAGTACACAAGCACCACACCAGAATCACAACAGTACCACACTAATACAATACCAATGCCACACCCGAACCACAACAGTACCACACTACTACACCAGAACTACACCAGCAACTCATTCCAACATCACAAGGGCACCATAAAAGCACCACACCGACACAACTCCTATACCATACAAGCGCCAAATCATGCCACACCAGTATCACAAGAACTACACCAGTATCACAAGCACTACACACCAGTATCACAAGCACTACACACCAGCACCACACCAGTATCACAAGAACTACCACCAGTATCACAAGCACTACACACCAGTATCACAAGCACTACACACCAGCACCACACCAGTATCACAAGCACTACACACCAGCACCACACCAGCACCACAACTGTATCACAAGCACTACACCCAGCACCACACCAGCACC
>WNWK01005016.1:55000-128549 GCA_009830355.1 Cherax destructor | reverse complement strand
GGAGACACTCACAACACAGGAGACACTCACAACACAGGAGACACTCACAACACAGGAGACACTCACAACACAGGAGACACAACACAGGAGACACTCACAACACAGGAGACACTCACAACACAGGAGACACTCACAACACAGGAGACACTCACAACACAGGAGACACTCACAACACAGGAGACACTCACAACACAGGAGACACTCACAACACAGGAGACACTCACAACACAGGAGACACTCACAACACAGGAGACACTCACAACACAGGAGACACTCACAACACAGGAGACACTCACAACACAGGAGACACTCACAACACAGGAGACACTCACAACACAGGAGACACTCACAACACAGGAGACACTCACAACACAGGAGACACTCACAACACAGGAGACACTCACAACACAGGAGACACTCACAACACAGGAGACACTCACAACACAGGAGACACTCACAACACAGGAGACACTCACAACACAGGAGACACTCACAACACAGGAGACACTCACAACACAGGAGACACTCACAACACAGGAGACACTCACAACACAGGAGACACTCACAACACAGGAGACACTCACAACACAGGAGACACTCACAACACAGGAGACACTCACAACACAGGAGACACTCACAACACAGGAGACACTCACAACACAGGAGACACTCACAACACAGGAGACACTCACAACACAGGAGACACTCACAACACAGGAGACACTCACAACACAGGAGACACTCACAACACAGGAGACACTCACAACACAGGAGACACTCACAACACAGGAGACACAACACAGGAGACACAAGACACAACACAGGAGACACTCACAACACAGGAGACACAACACAGGAGGCACTCACCTCACTCACTAACATAAACAAACTGGATCTCAAATATTACTGGCGGGAATCAGTGTTTTTCCGCAGGATAAACTACCAACTTCATGACACTAAGTAACTTTATTCACTATATTTCCCTCATATATTTATATATTATCTTACTAAACCCGGTTAATCTTTATTAAATTCAGTTGCAAGAAAACTAATAAGCTAATAAAATTCTCATCATATTGCCTTTATTGTTTTATTGAACACATTTAATGCTCTGTTTTTCAATTTTAATTTAAAAATACATAAATAAAATAGAAAATAACTTGCATTATAAGTCATTTATGAATAGAAAATTAAATTTGATACATTTGCAAAATGTACAAGCATGGGATAAGGACTTAAAAAAAGTAATAACAAGTGTTAAACCCATAGAGGCCAAATAACACCTGGGTAATGGAAGATAATTAGGTTTAATTCGAGAAAGATAATGGCTTCAATTTAGTGGATCAAGAACCATGGACCATCAAGACGCTACTCTTGGAGGGTACGGACTCAAAAATATTTTGTCTAATAATAATAATAATAATAATAATAATAATAATAATAATAATAATCTTTATTTTACTACAAGTACATGTACATGATATACAGGCCTAGCTGACATCAGTGACATACTACTATATAGAAAGTTTCTTGTTATGCTGAGCATTTCGGGCAGATTAGGTCAGTGTCCTAGGATGCGACTCACACCAGTCGACTAACACCCAGGTACCCATTTTACTGATGGGGAACATAGACAACAGGTGTAAAGAAACACGCCCAATGTTTCTGCCCTGGCTGGGAATCGAACCCAGGCACTCGCCGTGTGAAGCGAGAGCTTTAGCCACCAGACCACCAGAGCCCTGTATGTTATTAAAATCAGAACTAAGCGCTAAGCCTACAAGGGTCATACAGCGCTGAAAACTGTCTATAAATAAATATCATTAGCATTTAGCATCATTAACATTAGCAGCAGTATGAGCATTAGCGCGCGCTCGTGCGTGTACTCACCTAGTTGTACTCAGATGAGTCAAAGGGATGTCAGGAAGCATTTCTTCAGCCACAGAGTAGTCAGGAAGTGGAATAGTCTAGAGAAAGATATAGTGGAGGCAGGAACCATACATAGTTTTAAGACAAGGTATGATAAAGCTCATGGAGCAGGAAGAGCAGAGACCCAGTAGCAGACAGCGAAGAGGCGGGGCCAGGAGCTGAGTATCGACCCCTGCAACCACAATTAGGTGAGTAATTAGGTGAGTACCTAGTTGTGGTTGCAGGGGTCGATTCATAGCTCCTGGCCCCGCCTCTTCACTGGCCGCTACTGGGTTACGCTCCCTGCTCCACGAGCTTTATCATACCTCTCCTTAAAGCTATGTATGGAACCTGCCTCCACTACATCGCTTCCCAAGCTATTCCACTTCCCGACCACTCTATGACTGAAGAAATACTTCCTAACAACCCTGTGATTAAATAACAAAAAAGGCACAATACCGTGCGGGTTGTGTGTGTAGTGTATCCCTGTGATTCATTTGAGTCTTCAACTTCCAACTGTGTCCCCTTGTTGCTGTGTCCCATCTCTGGAACATTCTGTCTCTGTCCACCTTGTCTATTCCTCTCTGTATCTTATATGTCGTTATCATGTCCCCCCTATCTCTCCTGTCCTCCAGTGTCGTCAGGTCGATTTCCCTTAACCTCTCCTCGTAGGACATACCCCTTAGCTCCGGGACTAGTCTTGTTGCAAACCTTTGCACTTTCTCTAGCTTCTTTACGTGCTTGGCTAGATGTGGGTTCCAAACTGGTGCTGCATACTCCAGTATGGACCTAACGTACACAGTGTACAGAGTCCTGAACGATTCTTTATTAAGATGTCGGAATGCTGTTCTTAAGGTAGCTAGGCGCCCATATGCTGCAGCAGTTATTTGGTTGATGTGCGCCTCAGGAGATGTGCCTGGTGTTATACTCACCCCAAGATCCTTTTCCTTGATTGAGGTTTGTAGTCTCTGGCCCCCTAGACTGTACTCCATCTGCGGTCTTCTTTGCCCTTCCCCAATCTTCATGACTTTGCACTTGGTGGGGTTGAACTCCAGGAGCCAATTGCTGGACCAGGCTTGCAGCCTGTCCAGATCCCTTTGTAGTTCTGCCTGGTCATTGTCCGATTGAATTCTTCTCATTAACTTCACATCATCTGCATACAGGGACACTTCGGAGTCTATTCCTTCCATCATGTCGTTCACAAATACCAAAAACAGCACCGGTCCTAGGACTGACTCCTATGGAACCCCGCTCGTCACCAGCGCCCACTCTGACACCTCGCCACGTACCATGACTCGCTGCTGTCTTCCTGACAGGTATTCCCTGATCCATTGTAGTGCCTTCCCTGTTATCCCTGCCTGGTCCTCCAGCTTCTGCACTAATCTCTTGTGTGGAACTGTGTCAAACGCCTTTTTACAGTCCAGGAATATGCAATCTACCCACCCCTCTCTCTCTTGTCTTACTGCTGTCACCCTGTCATAGAACTCCAGTAGGTTTGTGACACAGGATTTCCCGTCCCTGAAACCGTGTTGGCCGTCGTTGATAAGCTCATTCCTTTCTAGGTGCTCCACCACTTTTCTCCTGATAATCTTCTCCATGACCTTGCATACTATACATGTCAGTGACACTGGCCTGTAGTTTAGTGCTACGTTCCTGTCTCCTTTTTTAAAGATTGGAACTACATTTACTGTCTTCCATACCTCAGGTAGTTGCCCTGTTCCAATAGACGTGTTGAAGATTGTTGTTAGGGGTACACATAGCTCCTCTGCTCCCTCTCTCAGGACCCATGGAGAAATGTTATCCGGCCCCATCGCCTTTGAGGTATCCAGCTCGCTTAGTAGCCTCTTCACTTCCTCCTCAGTTGTGTGTATTGTGTCCAGCACTTGATGGTGTACCCTACCTCTCCTCCTTTCTGGAGGCCCTTCTATCTCCTCTGTGAACACCTCTTTGAATCTCCTGTTGAGCTCCTCACACACTTCGCGGTCATTTCTTGTGACCTCCCCTCCTTCCTTCCTCAGCCTGATCACCTGGTCCTTGACTGTTGTTCTCCTCCTGATGTGACTGTACAACAGCTTCGGGTCAGATTTGGCTTTAGCTGCTATGTCATTCTCATACTGTCGTTGAGCCTCCCTTCTTACCTGTGCATATTCATTTCTGGCTCTACGACTGCTCTCCTTATTTTCCCGGGTTCTTTGCCTTCTATACTTCTTCCATTCCCTGGCACACTTGGTTTTGGCCTCCCTGCCCCTTTGGGTGAACCACGGGCTCATCCTGGCTTTTTCGTTGTTTCTGTTTTCCTTGGGTACAAACCTCATCCTCCGTGTATGTGTGTACTCACCTATTTGTGGTTGCAGGGGTCGATTCATAGCTCCTGGCCCCGCCTCTTCACTGATTGCTACTAGGTCATCTCTCTCCCTGCTCCATGAGCTTTATCAAACCTCGTCTTAAAACTATGTATGGTTCCTGCCTCCAGTACGTTACTTTCTAGGCTATTCCACTTCCTGACAACTCTATGACTGAAGAAATACTTCCTAACATCCTTTTGACTCATAGGAGTCTTCAACTTCCAACTGTGACCCCTTGTTTCTGTGTCCCCTCTCTGGAACATTTTGTCTCTGTGTGTTTGTGTGCGTATGACCCAACAATTAATATTTGTACTAATAACTCATTACAATTGTGACCGGGTGTGGACATGTGAACGGCTCATTACTTTGTAATTTGTTCATGATTGTAACCATGTATAGACGTGGGATGCATTGTGAAGGACCTGCCTAGTATGGGCCAACAGGCCTGCTGCAGTGTTCCTCCTTTCTTATGTTCTTACTTATTGATGATTCATTACCTTTGTAACTTGGTCATGGTTGTGACCAGATCTACCTGGAGTTCATTACCTTCGTAGCTTGTTCAGCTATCAAACCTTTGGGGTCGAGTCCCTGGACCCATTATATACGTGTGTAATCCTCTGACTACCGCCCACACCATGGGTATGGGCTGCATAATAAGCATATTAAATTAACTTCATCTTGTCGCCATTATATACCATTCATGTACAATAGGTGGCAGCTGAGTTATTCTATGTCTCTCGTCCTTTAATTTGAGTAGAATTTCTGTACGTCTTCAATGGAAGACGAAACATATCAGAGATATTTATATATGATGTGGTGCCTATGTACAGTTTTCAAGCAAGCGCTGTTTACCCTCGCTTAAATTTGTATAATATACTTTATTATGGACCCTTGTGTGCCCTCAACACCATAATCAAAGAAAAAAAAATACGTTATACGTCCAAAACGTAAATAAAAATATATTTCTGACAGCGGGTTCGAACCCCACCCGTGGTATGGTTTGAGTACCAACATTGCGAAATATACACATATAAAATGTAAAATACATTATTTATACATTACTAAGGAATTAGTCACTTGTGTCAAACATATCCACTTACAGAATTAGTTTATACCTAAAAGCAAGGCTCCTAACCAATGCTTAAATGTAAAATATAAATACATACGATAGGAGGAGAGTTGGCAGACCTGGAAATGGCCAGACTAAGGGCAGATTCAAACTAAACGACCGTTACTCACCTCAGTTGACCTCTGATGTTCGTTGGATAAAGTCTGTGTCTTGGTGGTCCCAATTTTTTTTTACTTATTTTGCGTGTGTTCTGAGCCAAAATGAATACAACAACAAGAGCAGTGCACAGTGTTGCCGCCATTACCAGTAGATTATCTTATCTTATCTTATTAGGTAAGTAAAGCAATGTTGGTGTAGGAGAGATGTTAGTGACTTATTTGTTAATATACCAACTTTTGTGAACAACGAAGTGACATATTTAAATCAGTCATGGTGCTTAGTGACTAAATCAATATTATTTTTAACATGAAAGTTAGGACCCCAAAGGACCCCTAAGGACCCCAATGGAAATAAGTCACTCTGACTTTTCTGGGTTATCCTAGGTTCTCTACACATATGCTGCTATGTATGATGATCTGTGTAACTGTATATACCTGAATAAACTTACTTACTAAACTTTGTCAACAATTGGGATCAACATATCTATTAGGAATTTGGATAATTTGTAGTTAATTGAGCCTGTGAACCTAATTATGGGCCTGGATGGATTACCTGGATTTTGTCTTGATTAATCTATACATATTAACCGAGTCTAAGGGATTCTTTCTAAGTTTGGAATAAGTATCTCTATGATATAAGATTATTCATTTTACCATGGTAAAATGAATAATAGCTATATGCTAAGAACGAAGGTAAGTAATGTGTTTACTGTATATGATTTTTTTTTAGGCCTAGCTCTACTGCTCACTTAATACGAAAGTGCAAACATGATATCAGGCTTTGATATGCATTTGAAAGAAGAAGAAGAAGAAAAAAAAAAAAGTTTGGTTTCACTTTACAGCAGTAGCCCAGAAACACCTGCTGTATAAGAGGGGCCCTCCTGTAAATGTATAGTATTAAGGTAACCACGAACATTATATATAATATATATATATATATATATATATATATATATATATATATATATATATATATATATCAAGACAAAATACAATGGGGAATAAAACAACATAGATAACTCAGAGCTACATGTCACCTAGTTGTGGTTGCAGGTGTGTTAGTTACCATTTTGTCCTAGGCACATGTCGATTTGACACTAGGCCTGTTGTATGTATGTTAGTTAGTTACCATTTTGTCCTAGGCACATGTCGATTTGACACTAGGCCTGTTGTATGTATGTTAGTTAGTTACCATTTTGTCCTAGGCACATGTCGATTTGACACTAGGCCTGTTGTATGTATGTGTAAGGAAACACTTCGAAATGTTTCCGCCCCGTCGGGAATAGAACCCGGGCCCTCCGTGCGTGAAGCGAGAGCTTTACCACTAGGCCCTAGGTCCTAGGCACATGTCGATTTGACACTAGGCCTGTTGTATGTATGTGTGTGTGTGTGTGTGTGTGTATTGTGTGTGTGTGTGTGTGTGTGTCTAATTTGTCAGCTTGGTTATATCAGTGGTATAGAACACCAATTCAGTCAACTAGTTTTTCTGAATAATTTGTTACCTTGCTTACAGTACGTAAATTCTTTAGAACCACCTGTTTCTGTTGTTACATAACACTAACATACATACCCATTAAGGTTGTCATTCTTTTGCCTTGTGCTATTGCTAATTCTATATTGTTTACCAGGTTTTCTGCTTACCTAATTCCTAGTGTATTAGATTATACCAAATGTTGGATTAACAGATTTTTTTTTTTTTTTTTGCAGATTCTTGATAGCCTATTAAGCCTTAAACACGCCACTCTGATGTGTTGACACGAAGTTAAGGAGTGAAGTCCACTGGTGCAATGTGCCTTTCCCCTTCCTCGTGTGGAGAAAATAAATACTAAAACAATCCCTTGGATGTGGATTAATGATGCAACTTTATCTTCACCTCGTCTGTATGGACCACCAATGCCAACTTCAACCTAGATAAGTATCAGACCTTACAGGTCTCTTGCTACTCCACTATGATAGAAATAAATTTGGATGTCATTAGGCTTGAAGTATGAGGCCTCATACATAGTGTTAATGGTTATGTTTCCCCCTTTTTAATAATTTTTTTTTCAGAGAATAAGAAAATTGGTTAACTTCACTATAACCTTTTCTCTACAGCATCTTAATCCTGACACCGAAAGGATTCCCTTCATCCTCCATCCTACACGTAATGAAGTGTGTCAGCCTCATCTGACAGACTTCACTGTGGTCCACACAACCTACATAAGGCACATGTATACTCAAATATAAAATATGTTAATCATGTATTAATATTTACTATGTTCATGTAATCATTAATATAAGCGTAGTGAAGTAATCTGTATAATAGGTTGGTCACTGGTAGTTTAGGAAAAATAACAATTGTAGCAATAATAGCTTAACAATCCTAACGCTAAAACTAACAATGGCAGCCATTATAATTTTAACCATAGTGCTAGTGTCTCATCCAGCCAGCAATGCCTTGTTTCTTACCAGCGATGCCTCGTTTCTTACCAGCGATGCCTCGTTTCTTAAAAGCGATGCCTTTTCTTACCAGCGATGCCTCGTTTGCTACCAGCGATGCCTCGTTTCTTACCAGAGATGCCTCATTTCTTACCAGCGATGCCTCGTTTGCTACCAGCGATGCCTCGTTTCTTACCAGAGATGCCTCATTTCTTACCAGCGATGCCTCGTATCTTACCAGCGATGCCTCGTTTCTTAACAGTGATGCCTTGTTTCTTACCAGCTATGCCTTTTCTTACCAGCGATGCCTCGTTTCTTACCAGCGATGCCTCATTTAGTTTCTTACCAGCGATGCCTCGTTTCGTTTCTAACCAGCGATGCCTCGTTTCGTTTCTTACCAGTGATGCTTCTTTTAGTTTCTTACCAGCGATGCCTCATTTCGTTTCTTACCAGCGATGCCTCGTTTAGTTTCTTACCAGTGATGCTTCATTTAGTTTCTTACCAGCGATGCCTCATTTTGTTTCTTACCAGCGATGCCTCATTTAGTTTCTTACCAGCGATGCCTCGTTTAGTTTCTTACCAGCGATGCCTATTTTCGTTTCTTGCCAGCAATGCCTCGTTTTGTTTCTTACCAGCGATGCCTCATTTCGTTTCTTACCAACAATGCCTCATTTCTAGGCACTGATACCACCATAGACATGATGTATACCATAGGATGGTTTTACTCTTAAACTCCATCACAGACGATGGTTTTTATGGTCTATGCATCACAAGATGGTTTTCTATATTTTTTTCACAATGTATTCTGTTATTGAAGATAATTTTCCTGGATGGCTTTCTTGTTATATCACACAGGATGATTTTGTTCAATACTCCAACCAACAGGTGAAGAAGTGTGAAACTTGACTGGGAGACGTGAATATGGTTCAGGTATCCTACTTGGATCACTTATATTTAATGTATTTCAGCTAACATTCATTATTAAATAAAATATATTGTGTCTCAATGTAACTGGTTCATTATCAATAATCTATAATAATCATAATAATAATAACTATAGCAAGATTGACAGTAACAACAATAATCATAATTCGTGTACTAGGAAATGCACAATAATAATAATAATGATATTATATCTACTAAGAAATGCAGTGAAGTGTTTCAGATATGCAAAAGTGTGTTCCTGAAAATGATATCTCTTCTAGCCAGAGATGTCTCTTCCAGCCAGTAATGCCTCTTCCAGCCAGCGATGCCTCTTCCAGCCAGAGATGTCTCTTCCAGCCAGCGATGCCTCTTCCAGCCAGCGATGCCGCTTCCAGCCAGTGATGCTGTTTCCAGCCAGTGATGCCGTTTCCAGCCAGCGATGCTGCTTCCAGCCAGTGATGTCTCTTCCAGCCAGCGATGTTTCTTCCAGCCAGCAATGCCACTTCCAGCCAGCGATGGCTAAGAGACGTGAGTATGGACCACATATCCTACCTGGATCACTTATATTTAATGTATATCAGCTAACATTTATTATTAAAAATTAATTAATATATTATATCTCAATGTAACTGGTTATTAATAATCTATAATCATAATAACTATAGCAAGATTGACAGTAACAACAATAATTATAATTCATGTAGTACTAAGAAATGCATAACAATAGTAATAATAATATATCTACTAAGAAATGCAGCGAAGTGTTTCAGACATGCAGAAGTGTGTTCCTGAAAATGATGTCTAACACTAACAACCATAATAATAAACAAAAATAACCCAAGTGCAAATGCCTCATCCAGCCAGCGATGCCTTGTTTTTTGCCAGCGATGCCGTGTTTCTTGCTAGTGATGCCGTGTTTCTTGCTAGTGATGCCTTGTTTCTTGCCAGCGATGCCTTGTTTCTTGCCAGCGATGCCTTGTGTCTTGCCAGCAATGCCTTGTTTCTTGCCAGTGATGCCTTGTTTCTTGCCAACGATGCCTTGTTTCCACCAACGATGCCTTGTTTCCACCAGCGATGCTTTGTTTCTTGCCAGCGATGCCTTGTTTCTTGCCAGCGATGCCTTGTTTCTTGCCAGCGATGCCTTGTTTTTTTGCCAGCAATGCCTTGTTTTTTGCCAGCGATGCCTTGTTTATACCAGCAATGCCTTTTTTTTGCCAGCGATGCCTTGTGTTTTGCCAGCGATGCCTTGTTTCTTTCCAGCGATGCCTTGTTTCTTGCCAGTTATGTCTTGTTTCTTGCCAACAATGCCTTGTTTCCACCAGTGATGCCTTGTTTCTTGCCAGCGATGCCTTGTTTCTTGCCAGCGATGCCTTGTTTCTTGCCAGCGATGCCTTGTTTCTTGCCAGTGATGCCTTGTTATTTTTGCCAGAGATGCCTTATTTTTACCAGCAAAGCCTTGTTTTTAACCAGTCCTCGCAGACGTACTGACTTAGGTTACCCTGGGTGGCTAACCCTCTGGGTTAAAAATCCGAACAAATCTTACCCTATTGGTATTGAAGTCTATCAGCCTGAGCCGAGAGAAAATGTCATTAACATAATTCGGTGGTAAAATTGTATTTTTATCATAAAAAACAATGTTGATTGATTTGATGAATGTTGCATTCAACTATGAATCAGTGTTTCAACTAATGATACTGTGTTCCAGGTAACGACGCAGCCTAGTGTTCCAGGTAATGACGCAGCCTTGTGTTCCAGCCAGTTATGCAGCCTAGTGTTCCAGCCAGTGATGCAGCCTGGACCCAACAAGTCATCCATCAGTACCCAGAAGACTGAATAAACTTTGGTTGTTATCTGTTTAACATTCACCCAAACTCAAAAATTCAACTGAAAACATTATTAGTGTTTAATACTGTCACGGTTAATAAATGAACTATAATACAGTATCGAGTACAAAATTTACATTAAATATTGATGCTTTGATAAAAGTAATGTTGCCCATCAAGGGAGGGGTGCCTTGATGCCTGGGAAGGGCTCTTGATTCAAGGAAATGAATAAATTTTCCTCTTGAATCGAACCTGATTCTTCCATGCTCCAGCCTCTTTATGACCCGTGGGGGTTTAGAGCTACCTAATATTACTGTTTTAACCCTTTGGGGGTCCAAGGGGGGTCTCTGAAACTCGTTCTCAGGGTCCACGAATTTAAAAAAAATAAAAAAATTATTTTTTCTTATGGAATGATAGAGAATCTTTTTCCGATCATAACACCACAAAAATTATGAAATTTGATCGAAAACTAAATGAATTATGCTTTCGCGAAGTTAGCGGTAGCCATGACACTTACGCATCGGCGATTTCGCCCACTTTGAGCCCTATTTTCGGCACATTGCAATAATTCAGTCTACTACATTTATAGCTATTTCGCTAGAACTCCATTTGTTCTATCGATTGAGTACACGAAACTGCCTATTTACCAATTTCAACTACCCAAAATAGTGGTCAGAAAATGGCAATTTGGCCAATTTCACACAAATTTCAAACGATGCCAATTTCAAAATAGGACCCATAATAAACAAGACAGACATTCCTGGCACTAAAATAACATCATCTCTGTTCATTAGTTACGTCTCCAGGCCCCTCTTACATTACTTTTGCTTTCCATTTTGAATTTTTATTCTCACAAAAAAATAGAAGATTTATTGTTATGTATACAACTGCATCATTGTAAAAATGGTATAAATAATATCAGAGCACTTGTGCATGAATATTAGACTCGCCAGTTGATGTGTATTGGACGCATGGTGTGATTTGTTTACTCTTGAACATCGTCAAAATCGAACATTTTCGCTACTTTGAGCTCAATTTCAAGGTACTTGTTATTGTCAAACCAATCAAAATCCTCTCTATTTCTGTAATATATCGTCCATTCTATCAAATAAGAACAAGAAAACGAGAATACAACAATAAATACCATACGAAAATAGACTGCAAAGTCGCTGTTTTAAACCAAAAACACGGTCAGAGTTTTTTTTTCCTCATTATGCACTGTGTGGTGCAGGAATTTTTTTATACCGCGCACACTGACCGCACAGACCCATTCTATCACATCTAGGCTTAACAGCTTGTTTCTGCTTGATTTGAGGGCGCTAGAATTTAGGAGTACTAGTACGTCAATAACCCCAGTGCGTAAGACGTACTAGTACGACCAAAACCCCGAAAGGGTTAAGTGATTATTTTGAGGACAAGTAACCTCTCCATTCGGAAGGCCGAGTCCAAGTATGTAAATCATGATAATGTCGTAAACAAAGCGCACTGGTGACATAACACTGGTCAACAACCAAAATGCTTCCGATACCAGAGTAGCAATTTCCAGCTAATTTTAGGTCACTGATAATGAATATCATGGTTAAAATTGTTTGTTAGCTCTACTTTTCATTAGACACAGACACACACGCATGCACAACTTGGTCACCTCTGACTTCATGGTCTGGTCATTTACCTCTAAACTCACGCTAACCAGAAATAGTTAAGTCAATTTATTCAGAGAGGGGGTGGGGGGCACCCTTTCTTTCTATTTTCTGATACCCACCACACACACTATTTGTAATTCCTTTTATTAATTAAACTAATTTTTTTATTGTTACATTTTGTTATAAAGGAAGTCCTTCATTGGGGGGCCCGGGGCATTTGCCCCCTTTGCCCCCTTATAAATCTGACTCTGAGGGAAGCAGGTCCAATTCCTTGGATTAAGAGCTCCTCAGTTAAGAACCTCCCTTGAGCGGTGCTCTTGGTGACATTCATGCGAGCACTAAACCTGAAGGGGTCATATTATTATTTTTTTAATCATAACTAAGTACTAAACCCATAAGTCATACAGTGCTGGAAGGGATCATATAATGCTTGGAAAATGGGAGACAATCAGGCTTGATCTAAGGAAGGTGAGGATATGCAATTCCTAGAATCAAGAGCCCCTCTTCAGTATCAAGGAACCTCCCTTGAAGGGCCCCCTCTAGAAAATCTCTTATTGTGAAGGTGTTCCAGTTTTAATATATCAGGTATAAAGACACTTTGTACTCATTCAACAAGTGGAAAACATTGTAATGATTATTCACACATAAAGCACTAAACCTATATGAGTGTACAGTATTATGAAGCAAATACTTGGTGGGAGAAATGCTGAACTTTTAAAGGTCACAGAGTACCTTTGGATGAAAGGAAATAACTTGATCCAAGGAAAGTTTAGAGTCCCTTCAATTATCTAGCATCAGTGACCTTTCTTGAGGTCAGAGGCTCAGTTCAGGAACTTGCACTTTCTCAGATCGAACTTGATCACCTCCCGTTCCTCAGCCACTGTATGACCCCTAATGGTCTAGTGCTTCCCCCTAAATATAATGCTAATAATAATAATTGAAGGAACTACATAGCAGAGGGGTGACAATCTCATTGCTTTATTATAATCAAAACCAAGCACTAAACCCACAAGGGTCATACAGCGCTGCTCATTGCTTTAATTACTCATCACAAATTACTGTGAACAAGGGGTAGACTAAGACGAAAACAAAGTGTTCAGTTCCTATTTGGATTGTACAGTTTTCAAAGTAGAAAAAGAGTTGATCATTGTTTAAAAGGGACCACAAAAACTGGTCATCATTATTACATTCAGTGGGAAGCACAAAGTCCACAACTATCATACAGTGTCTGGGAAATACGAGATTTAGGAGGGGGTAATCAGGTTTGATCGGAGGAAGGGGAGACTAACTCCAATACCTTGAATCAAGTGCCCTTCACCAGCAACAAGGCACCATATCTTAAAGGAAAAATAATAAAGAAATAAGCAAGTTTATATAAGAAATTTTACACTTTGTAAAAGAAACAACAAACAATCTTTTAAACATGTATTTCTAGTGACAAAACTCACAGTGGAAATAAGGTAAAAAAATTTCAAAGAAGACACTAAGTCCTCTTACTGTTTATGTACAATACTGATGCTCTCATATATGAGGTGGTCACCAGCAATTAACATTAATCTAAGTGGAATTACATTAAACTGATTTTCATATATACAATTTATTAAGTAGAACCCTTTAAAAAAGGGGATTTCAAACAATTCAGTATCCCATTCACATTCATATTCACTTAATATAACATTCAACTTCACTTCAGGCTCAGTCTCCTCAATTCACACCTACAAAACATTATTAAAATGGATAAATAATAAAGATACTAAACTTTGCCTAAAGACGTTATTAGGTACAGAGTTTTTGTAACACTTAACAAAGAATACTTCAGTCTCTTAAAAAGAAATAGGTTTGCACCTGAAGTATACACCATGAAGGTGGAATATAAATCAAATTATATTCTCGGGTTGCTCTCACTTACAGTAAAAGGAATTCTGGCCCTCGAGTCAGATAAACTGAGCTGAAGATTTTCAAAATACAATATACTGAATTCAGTCAGTCAGTAATGAAACATATTAAGAAAATTAAAACTGAGAAAACAAATACATAATTTAAATATGTAAATCAAATCATGAGAAAAAATAAAAGAGCCATACATTTTCAATTTCTCTCATATCAACCTGAGCATTTCTCAAGTAATCTATCAAAATATTTGCTGAATTTGACAGCAAGTCAAAGACAGCAAACAACTACATTTAAGACAAAACTAGTGTCACAGTCTGAATATTACTCTGGGACAATAAAGTAAAGGTGTCATGAGCTAAAAACAATGATTTACGTGAATACTTAAGCATCAAGTAATACAAGTCTTTTACATTATAAATCAGTCATATAATTCCTTACCTAACTGTATAAAATAAAGATTAAATTCATTTTGTGATGAATATAAAAAAAAAAAAAGTTTTGGGTGCTCCAATAAGTTTGTTTTGATCCTTATGCAAGTAACTGTACAAAAAAAAAAAAAGACATACAATTGAACCTCGACTATCTGCAAACGTCTGTTACGGAAAGCTCATTTTAGAAGACTAACTACCCCACCGAAGTAATCTGTAATCTGAGGTACTAGGGATAATCTTCCCCACATCCTAGTCACAGATTGAACCACTAAGACTGGAAATGAAATGTTCAAATATTAAGAACTATTAAGAAGCACACAGAAAAGCAAAAAGTATGTACAGTATATAATGAATGTAAGTAAAGGTTTGTAGGCATTACCTGTCATCTTATATATTCATGAGACAAAGAAAAGATCAGCAATCCTACTGAAGACCAGAACATTTAGGTTTTCATTTCAAATGAGTAATAATTATATATATGAATAAACTGAAGCTTGTCAGTGGATGAAGAAAGAGGAATGTATCATGAGTATAGTGTGCAAAGACTATTTGTTTGGGTTTGAGGTGCGCTTTACAAGTATTGCAAAAAAGAGGCAGCTAGAATTGTCATGTTTGAGATCAATGTGCGAGGTGTGAATATTATGCAGAGAATATAAGATATGAACAAATCAAATGATTATCTCACAGCATGAAATATATAATACAAGGACCATAAGTGGGGGTGTGTCAAGACAAATTTGTTATTTAGGTGCATAAAAGGTTGATAAAGAGGGTGTATAAATCTAAGGAAGATGAAAGGTAGTGTAGAGGACATCCCAGCAGAAATTCAAAAGTTTTGAGAGGAAGAAGCTTGAGCATTCAGTTGATAGTTGTGATACTGGAGAAAGAGAAGACAATTTTTGGGGGAAGGGAGGAAGGAAAGATCTGAAGTGCTGTTGGAAAGCAAGCAAGGAATTATCTATGAAGAGAGTCAGGGTAAAACTGGTTAGCCAGACTTGATAGGTGGGGGATCTCATGGGCCAATGGATCATTTAAATTGTGATGTCCCTGTACTTTGCAAAGACAGGTAGGGAATGCGTGATTCTGAATGTTTTACATCTTCGGGTCACCTAACCTTGGTAAGAAAGGGCCAATGTATTACAGTAAATCATCACTACTGCTGTCACAATGCAAAGTGGGAAGAATTATGTAGACCATTGCAGATGGCAATCTCAACTGTCATACTCGCTCTTGCCCGACTACAACTGATTTTCTACCACAAAAATGTAGATACCCGAGATCTGCAGTTTAGTAGCAGATAGTAAGAGGTTCCATTGTACTTGCAACAACTTGAGCATAGGTGAGGAAAATTATCTTACTGGAAAATCTGTCATTATGTACTTATTATTTTGAAAAAAATAATATTCAGTACTATGGTATTGCTTTTGATTTTAATAACTTAAATAGTCATAAATATGAGTTACAAAAAAAATATACTGGTAACAAAGAAATCTCTGGGAAATTTCTTAACTAAGTTTGGTGATCATATTGCTGGTGATAATGACATCTTGCAATTTCGTACAAGGCTTGGTATATACGTATATCTATTCCCATTTATTTTGTTGAGGATAGAGCAAGGATGGAAAATTCAGACAAGTATGTATATTGACCCCTAAGATTCACATTTAATATCCTTAAATATAAAGGACAAACATACTTTAACTTCTAAAACTGCTTTCCCAAAACAAAGAGTTACATTCACTACCCTCAGATCTTTGTTAAGTAGTTTCATATACCAACTAGTTATGCAAATCGTCTTTTTCCTTTATTGGTATACTACGATCCATGGATCTCCCTCAAATATATTTCAAAGCCAACTTTTTAATAAGCAAAAAGTTCCAAGGTTGATTCCGAGGTAGAATAGAACACTGAATGGAGACCAGAATATGCCCCTATTAATTATGGGTGATCTGTTATTGTAATGGTATCTACTGTAACTGCCCAAGTAGGATGATAGACGGCCATCCTCATTAAAGTACTGTATTTTATCATACCCATAATATACAAATTGAGAAAGATTAACAACAGCTAAAACTCGGGTAAAATGGAGTAACTGCATTACAAGTGCTAAAAGGGATCACCATGGATTAGACACTGTGCTTAACAACTCTGGAAACAGGCTTTAATACTAAGATATAAGTGGCAGTATATCTTCCTAAGATATAAATTGATGTAAATCATTAATGTGTTTAAAGCTAGCTAGTCACCAAGTAAACATTTTCCACCCTGCCAATGAGAAACTCTCTTAAAAAGAAAAATAGCAAGAATGTTTTAATTATCATGTAATTATAGATGGCCGGTGTGTTAAAAAGTGCACCATACACTGTTATAGTGTATATACAAACAGGAAACACTTGCCAAGTCTTGTCTTTAATATTGCGAGATCTGGTAAACTAAATAAATACCACAGAATGAGATCAAGATAGGTCCAATTGTGTTATAGTATTCATTTCTAAACAATTATTCAATTCAGGTAATCTTTCACCTTAAAATTATGTGATGGTCCACAGAAATTTACATTCTGCACAGCCTCTCAAAGTGTGTGTTAAATTACACGTCTTTTCCACAATTAGACCATAACACTATATTGTAACATCCTAACCCAATAACTTACAATAAAACAGGCAGAAAAGCAAGAGAAAAATAAATTGCACCCGTACTGCTTTGTTCTATATATTTTTATCATGCAAGCTGACCCAAGATAAATTATTTTTGCAATTCAATGCAAGAGACCAACATTTTTACTATACCAGAAATGACAATCATCTTAATCATCCTACATATCACTTGCATTCAACAGTTCCTCAGTAATTATCAAAACTATATCCGCAACAACTTCTTTAATGGGTTAATACAAAATGGTCAAGTGTATTCAGAATAATTTCCAACAATTTCATATTATTTATCCTTTCTTAAGATGGATGTCTTATAGAAACTATTTAGATATTTGAGGAACTTCTATTGTAATTGAATGGATATGCCATACTACCATATTTACAAAGTTTAACCGAGCCAAGAATATTTTATTCTGCCCATGTATTACTAGAGTAATAAGTACTGCCGTCTCACCGGCCATGACCGTAGTCAGGCCTAAAGTGTCCTCCTGGGTTTAGATGAGGAAAACGCTCTCTCTCTATCATCATTTGTCTTTGCAGCTGCTCGTGTGCATGGGCTGCTGAGAGCTGAAACAAATAACAAAAATTACATTTAAGGAAATCATTATGGTAGGACACCATGAGTTGAGAAAATGTTTATCCTCAATTATCATCGAAGTTAAATCAGTGACAGAGAGGGCAGTAGAAGATATGACAGCTGTACAGAAATAAAGAGAAAAACAAAAATGGGACAATAATGAAGTTAAGTACAAAGACAGAGAAGTATGGAAAGATGGGAGTTAAAGAATAAGAGGAAGAGAAGAAATTGTAAGGTAATCAAAAGCACTATTAGCTGAAAAACAGAAATACAAAATGGAAAAGCAAAGTCAAACCTATGAACTCCATCAAGGAAATTGCAAATGTATGGACCCGGCTGTGGTGGTGCCGGGGCCATATACTCACATCTGAAAATAATATATACAGTATTACACCTAAGAGATAGATGACAATGACAAAGTTTCTCAATTCACTGATAATTATTACAATTTTATAGAGTGAAATCTAGTCAAATTTCACAATACAGCCTCTCCTCATTTAGCGAAGTACTCGTTTACAGATGACTCAGACTTACAACGGGCTCTCTGACCATTATGCATACATAAATAATGTATATTAGAGCTGATTTCCTCTATTCTGTTTATTACAATATACAGTACACTACTGTATAAACATTTAAAAATATGCTAAAAATGTTATAAATGGTGCAAAGGTGACATTAAAACAATATCAAAGATGGTTGACACAAACCTACTACCATTATAGTACGTATGCTCCTTGCTTAGCGACGAATTCGTTTACCGACATGGTCTTAGGAACATAACTCCGTCGTTATGTGAGGAAAGGCTGTATATATGTCTTGGGGCGTCAAATAAAAAAACAGAATTTTAAAGTTATGTAGTACTACTACTCTCATACAATGATAGAAAAAATTGAATTAAATATTTAAGTTAAATATCCTACACTAAAACATACATACTGATCAGCTTACATGAGCTAATTCTTCATAATTTCGTCCAAGTAAGGCAGCATGGTGGCTCTGAGGTGGGTATCCAGGGGGCAGCGGAGGAGGAGGATCCCCAGGCCTCAGCATGGGTGGCCGAGGAGGGTAACCAGCAGCTGCCGCAGCTGCTGCTGCTGCTAATTAAAAAAAATATACAATCAACATTAATGACACAAACAAATACTACTGTACAAAAAAGGGAAAAATAACTTCCATAACACAAAAGACATACTTGCACCATAATAAACAGTCCCTTAAAAAATTTAAAGGAATTTTGAAAATTATTACACATAATCTTCTTGAAATAGCTGAAGCTAGATGCTCACAATAAAACTGCGACGTGTATGAAGATGTTCAGCTTCTTAAGAAAAACTAAATAAATGTGTAAAGATACTTCTCTTTAATACAGTCTATTAAATACATACAGTGTATCTATGAAGATATGACATACAATCTATATAAGCAAACCATGGACCGGGTGGGGTTTGAACCCATGGCAAATAGTTTATTTGCAATCAAGTTATTATGATTTTTGTGACTACATTAGATACAGTATATTCATGCATGTATGACATACAGTACATTCTATATTAGATACATCTATACAGAAAGGACATAAAATCTACATTAGATACTGTATATCTAAGCAGAAATGATACTTTATACAATATAGCCATGCAGAAATGGCACAGATATATCCCTGCAAAAAAATAGTTACCATGCAAACATGTAGTACTCATGAAGTCAGCTTACTGCAAACTAAATTTTAATAATGCCTCTGAAGCAGTTTATGTGCAAGTCATGGTGCCAATACTGTATTTATGCAATAATGCTCGTGTCAACCTTCTCACCTCTGACTCATACAGTAGGGCCCCAACTTTAGAGGTCTCGAGTTATGAAGTTGCATACTTGCGTCATTAGCATTTTGAAACCAATTTATTATACTTACAAACAATAACTCACTCTTCCGACAACTATTATTTTCTTAGTACAGATAATAACATTTTCTTGGTTAGTTTTCTACCAAATGCATTAAAACTTTGTTTATGTTTATTTTATGCATGTATGGAGAACTCATATTTGTTTGGTAGATAGGTCAAGAATTAAAGATTCAATATTTGTCGTTAGTAGAGTGGTGAGAGAGGACTGGGAGAGGACTGGTGGAGGTAGGTGTGGCAGGTAGGTGGGTGGGTTGGCTGTGGCCCTGGAAAGAGGACCCCCAATCAGCACTGCTAGCTGATTGTGGACATTTAATAAACAGCTGGACTAACACGGAATACCACATAATTACAACACTTTCACATTACCAACCCACCCACTCACCTATCCACCAATACCACCTTCACAGCCACTCCACCCATCAAATCCACACCACAAAACACACCCACACCATTCACACCCACTCCACCCTCATGCCCATATTGCTTTTACGTACACATTGTTCTCACACCTGTATCTCAACATTCCTTACACACAGTATGCTAACTTTGCTTTATTAAAATATTACAAGCAAAAAGAAATTGGTTTGTGAACTTCTTAAAAAATCTGAACACTTGTTACAAACAAATGTAAATTTTAAAGTTTATTTGCATTTAGCTCTATTCAAAAAATTTGAGTTACAGTAATCAAATTGTTTACCAGCTACATAATTATTGATATTTGCTACAAAATTTCAACATATGCAAGATAACATAAGGAAATATAATTATGAAAGAAATACCAGCAAGATTAAAAACTAACTGCATATGTCCAAATAGGTTGATATTTAAGAAACTTTGCCCAAATTTTTTTTTTTTAATTATATGAAGAATGGTTTTTCTTCTTCTCGTTTTTAGTAGATTTGTACAGGAGAAGGGGTTACTAGCCCATTGCTCCCGGCATCTTAGTCGCCTCATACGACACGCATGGCTTACAGAGGAAAGATTCTTTTCCACTTCCCCATGGACAATAGAGAAAATAAAAAGAACAAGAGCTATTAAGAAAAAGAAGAAAAACCTAGATGTGTGTATGTATATATATGCATGTGTATGCCAGTGTAGTGTGACCTAAAGTGTAAGTAGAAGTAGCTAGATATACCTGTTATCCAGCGTGTTTATGAGACAGAAAAAAGACACCAGCAATCCTACCATCATGTAAAACAGTTTCAGGTTTCTGTTTCACAGTCACCTGGCAGGATGGTAGTACCTCCCTGGGTGGTTGCTGTCTACCAACCTACTACCTACAGGCGAGTGGGTGCGGGAGGGAAGAGGAGCGATTGGTGGAATGATGATGTAAAGAGAGTAGTAAGGGAGAAAAAGTTAGCATATGAGAGGTTTTTACAAAGTAGAAGTGATGCAAGGAGGGAAGAGTATATGGAGAGAAAAAGAGAGGTTAAAAGAGTGGTGAAGCAATGTAAAAAGAGAGCAGATGAGAGAGTGGGTGAGATGATATCAGCAAATTTTGTTGAAAATAAGAAAAAGTTTTGGAATGAGATTAATAAGTTGAGGAAGCCTAGAGAACAAATGGATTTGACAGTTAAAAATAGGAGAGGAGAGTTATTAAATGGAGAGTTAGAGGTATCGGGAAGATGGAGAGAATATTTTGAGGATTTGTTAAATGTTGATGAAGACAGGGAAGCTGTGATTTCGTGTGTAGGGCAAGGAGGAATAACATCTTGTAGGAGTGTGGAAGAGCCAGTTGTGGGTGTAGGGGAAGTTCGTGAGGCAGTGGGTAGAATGAAAGGGGGTAAGGCAGCTGGGATTGATGGGATAAAGATAGAAATGTTAAAAGCAGGTGGGGATATAATTTTGGAGTGGTTGGTGCTATTATTTAATAAATGTATGGAAGAGGGTAAGGTACCTAGGGATTGGCAGAGAGCGTGTATTGTTCCTTTGTATAAAGGCAAAGGGGACAAAAGAGAGTGCAAAAATTATAGGGGAATAAGTCTGTTGAGTGTACCTGGTAAAGTGTATGGTAGAGTTATTATTGAAAGAATTAAGAGTAAAACAGAAAGCAGGATAGCAGATGAACAAGGGGCTTTAGGAAAGGTAGGGGTGTGTAGACCAAGTGTTTACAGTGAAACATATAGGTGAACAGTATTTGGATAAGGGTAAAGATGTTTTTGTGGCATTTATGGATTTGGAAAAGGCGTATGATAGGGTAGATAGGGGGCAATGTGGCAGATGTTGCAGGTGTATGGAATAGGAGGAAGGTTACTGAAAGCAGTGAAGAGTTTTTATGAGGATAGTGAGGCTCAGGTTAGAGTGTGTAGGAGGGAAGGGACTATTTCCCAGTAAAAGTGGGCCTTAGACAAGGATGTGTGATGTCACCGTGGTTGTTCAATATATTTATAGATGGGGTTGTAAGAGAAGTGAACGCGAGGGTCTTGGCAAGAGGTGTTGGGCTAAAAGATAAAGAAGCAAATACAAAGTGGGAGTTGTCACAGTTGCTTTTTGCTGATGACACTGTGCTTTTGGGAGATTCTGAAGAGAAGCTGCAGAGGTTGGTGGATGAATTTGGTAGGGTGTGTAAAAGAAGAAAATTGAAAGTGAATATAGGAAAGAGTAAGGTGATGAGGATAACAAAAAGAATAGGTGACGAAAGATTGGATATCAGATTGGAGGGAGAGAGTATGGAGGAGGTGAATGTATTCAGATATTTGGGAGTGGACATGTCGCGGATGGGTCTATGAAGGATGAGGTGAATCATAGAATTGATGAGGGGAAAAGGGTGAGTGGAGCACTTCGGAGTCTGTGGAGACAAAGAACCTTGTCCATGGAAGTAAAGAGGGAATGTATGAGAGTATAGTTATACCAACGCTCTTATATGGGTGTGAAGCATGGGTGATGAATGTTGCAACGAGGAGAAGGCTGGAGGCAGTGGAGATGTCATGTCTGAGGTCAATGTGTGGTGTGAATATAATGCAGAGAATTTGGAGTTTGGAAATTAGGAGGAGGTGCGGGATTACCAAAACGATTGTCCAGAGAGCTGAGGAGGGGTTGTTGAGGTGGTTTGGACATGTAGAGAGAATGGAACGAGACAGAGTGACTTCGAGAGTGTATAAATCTGTAGTGGAGGGAAGGCGGGGTAGGGGTCGGCCTAGGAAAGGTTGGAGGGAGGGGGTAAAGGAAGTTTTGTGTGCGAGGGGCTTGGATTTCCAGCAAGCATGTGTGAGCGTATTTGATAGGAGTGAATGGAGGCATATGGTTTTTAATACTTGACGTGCTGTTGGAGTGTGAGCAAAGTAACATTTATGAAGGGATTCAGGGAAACCGGCAGGCCGGACTTGAGTTCTGGAGATGGGAAGTACAGTGCCGGCACTCTGAAGGAGGGGTGTTAATGTTGCAGTTTTATAACTGTAGTGTAAAGCACCCTTCTGGCAAGACAGTGATGGAGTGAATGATGATGAAAGTTTTTCTTTTTCGGGCCACCCTGCCTTGGTGGGAATCGGCCGATGTGTTAATAAAAAAAATTAATAAAATGAAGAATGGCTGGAGGTGAACCTAGTCCAATTAAGAGTAGTTCTGAGGTAGGTCAACATTTTAACCCTTTACCAGGCCACGCATCAAATTTGAGACACTGCAACATTTGCAACCTATATTCTGATAATATAAGCAATTCTAAGACATATTTATTTGTGTTCATTTGTCAAGTTTATTTATTTTAGGCGCCTCTAAAATACCCTCTATGGCAGAATCAAATATGAGGCACACCTGGCCTGGTAAAGGGTTAAAAGCTACAGGTACTGCTTGTTATTTTCTTAAAAACTCTCAATAATTATTTATGTCAAAGAAGCTCTACAATATTTGGTAATGTGCCTTTAGTATAAGCAAGATTTGTGACTTGGCTTTTAAAAATTTTGTGATGCAGGAAATTTAAGTTAACCCCAACAAGGGTCGGGATGCAGGTCGGAAGCAGTCTATATAACATATTAGCACTTATAATGCTTTGCTGAACAGAGATTTTTAAAATTAGTGATTTTAAATTAGAAAAGGTCACTTTGTTTTTTTAAAACATAGGCTGTTTCCCTTCAAGGCAGGGTGACCCAAAAAAGAAGAAAAACTTTCATCATCATTCACTCCATCACTGTCTTTCCAGAGGTATGCCAATACTACAGTTCAAAAACTGCAACATACAGTGGTACCTCAGTTAACGATGGTCCCCAAACTCGCCTTTTTATGTAAGTTTATTTTTTTAAATGCTTTTGTAAGTGTATTTTTGCGGGTCTAAAATGACTAGTCTATTTTACATTATTCCTTATGGGGATAAATTTGTTTGGTAATGGCACTTGAACAGCATTCTGGAACGAAAAAATATCGTTAACCGAGGTATCACTATCTCCACACCTTCAAAGTGCACATGTAAGATTGAAAAACAATGTTTAAGTTTAATGCACTTTAGTATCTAACCACCTTCCTAGTAGAATTTCTTTCTTATGATTAGGGAATGAAGGATCAAGCCTCCAGACACTCCTTGCATTTTATAAATGCAAGGAGTGTCACATACAGGTTTAGTGCTTCACATAAATATAATAATAATCTAGGATACAGTGAAAAAAAGCTACATGAAACGTCAACACCTAACAAGCTGGATTTTGTGAGGCCACCTCGAGGTATCCTTGAGTCCAAAGTTAAAGAGAGACTTCCAGGAATATCCCTCGAGTTAACAGTATGAAGAAGACAGGTGCAAGATGTGGGGGAAATAAACAAAACAAGATGATAGCCTGGTCTGAGACTGGGCCATCGGGGCATCAACCCCTGCGAACTTCCTTCAAACCAGCAAATCTCTCACTATAACCCCAGTACTGTACAAAGAACTGATTTTGTTGACTTCTCACTTTTCCTGTATTTCTTTCTTGTCACTATACATTAACAATCAAAGAAGAATTTGAACGATACTTGAAGTGTGAGGTAAAAAGGCAACAATTATAAGGCAAACAGCTAGGGGAATTGAAGTATTAATGATCAATTATACTCATCATGTCATTAAAATATTGAATATACTATATGATTCTTATGATTCATGCATCACTAATTTAAAAAACTGATCTTGTTTGTGTTAGTTGTTGAAAAAATACAGGTATGGCTTCACCACATTCATATACTGTTGCTGACTTCACTCAACTGATATTAGGTATGTACTACAATTACTCAACATGCTACAAAAACAAACAATAAGACATAAGATTAGTACATATTACATGCAGAGGTTAAGCATTAAAATGTTGCTTAAAATATGTAATTTAAAAATACATATACAGTGGACCCCCGCCTAACGAGCAAAATTCATTCCAGAAGCCTGCTCAAGTGCCATTACTGAACGAATTTACTTCCTTAAGAAATAATGTCATGTAGGTTAGTCTATTTCAGACCCCCAAAAATACACTTCCACAAGCACTTACAATATTATACTTACATAATTGTATGATTTCCGGGGTGCTCGTTAGGTGGGGGTCCACTGTACATAAGACTGAAGTCAAGCCAGGTACAGTAAATAGGTTTTTCCAGATACTGTAGTATTCAAGGTTAACCCCTTCACTGTCTAAACCACTGACATTAAATGTACTTACAAAAAAAAAATCTTCTGAAATGATAGAGAATCTTTTTCTGAAGGCAATGACACCAAAAATTAGAAATTTGCTGGAAAATTTATGGAATTACACAGCCGCAAATCTAATCATCTGGGCAAAATTTACACAATGGGGATTTTGCCAAATTCAAGTCCTATTTTAAGCTAATTTCATTACTCAATTTGACTAAATGCTTAACTATTTCACAAGTATGCCTTCCATTCTATGAACTGAGCACAAGAAACCACCCATTCAACTATCAAAACTACTCTATAAAGTGCACAGAAGTCAGTAACTTGGCCAATTTTACACAAAATTAAAAAAATCCAATTTAAAAAGTCCAAAATAAGTACTATAGATATTCCAGGCACTAAAATAACATTTCCTGTGACAATTAATCACATTCCTGGGCCTCTCTTGTTATTACACTTGCCATCCATTTTGAATTTATCACAAAATAAAAGTTACCCTATATCTTGGATAATAAAATATAACCATGAATGATTGGTCATGGTTTACAGCATCCCAATAATTGAATCAGCCCTGGTAAAAACTCATAAAACAGACTAGGGGGGTGCAGGGAAGCCTTACCCTTCCACAGGAAAATCGCCAAAAATCGAATATTTCCTTTACTTTGAGGCTGATTTCAAGCTACTTCCAGTCCTGGAACCAACCAAAATCATCTGTATTTCAGTAGCATGTTTTTCATTCCATAAAAAAAAAAAAAAAAAAAAAATCCTAGAAAATACCTCAAAATTTGCTATTTTCAACCAAACTCAACGTCAGTTTTTTTCCCCCATCATGCACTGTCTGAGGCAGGATTTTTTTATACTATGTACACTCGCTGCACAGACCCATTCCCTCATATCTAGACCAAAATTTACTGCCTGCAGCTTACCTGAGTGAGCTGAGCTCATGACATAGATCTACATGACGGACAGTGAATGGGTTAATATATGTGTTACTTTAACACTGAAATGAGATGAAAGTTTTAAAGTTGAAATCAGACTATCACATTGTTTAAATATTTTAATCGGATTGTAATGTTGTTTTAATGTCAAACTCGGATTGTAATGTTTCAATATTAAAATAAAATTACAATGTTGCTTCAGCATTGAAATTCTTACAAGACTTTGTCTCTAACACAAACAATTTTGCAATCTAGTTTCAAAGCTGAAATGACAAATAATGCATGCCTGCTCTGATTAATATACTGTAATAAACCATACCACGGGTGGGGTTAGAACCTGCGATCAGAGTTTTGAGACTCTGATCGCGGGTTCTAACCCCACCCTTGGTATGGTTTGTTTGCAATCGTGTCATTACGATTTCGTGAGTCATACTGTAATACTTAAAATTTCAAAGTAGAAATGGTTTCTAAATATGGTCTTTAATGTAGATAAACTTTTTGTAAAATAGCAAAAGCAATTTTTTTACACTACTGTGTAAGAAGCTGAAATATTAGTACGAGTTAATATCACAATAAGTTTCAAATATCACTGCACTCTTAACACAAGAGCACAGGCTAGACAATTGGAAAGAAAATCACCAAAATGCAGAACAGGGATCAGAGTCACGACTTCAGGAATAATAAAGAAATAGTAAACAGTGAGGATTCTGTAAAAGTAGCTATCCGTGCCTTCTTAAATGCTACAATACAACGAACAGAGTTTCTTCCAACATGATATTTTCCAATGCTACACTAAAGCCTCTTACTATTTTATATAAGCCTTGCTGTAAGACCATACTGCACTTTGTTACAGTAGTCCTGAAGAAGCCATCTAGGCAAAATATTACATAAACTTATAAGAACATATGTTTCCTTTGCACTTCATGCTGTCCCAACACCACTGTAATGGCTCTCTACTTACTCTCTCAAAAATTTTAGTAAATGTTCTTGCATTAACTAACTTGTTACACTGCCAACCACTTTTATTCACTTATACATTTAAGATTTTCTATGCTCACATTTCATGTGAACATAGAAAAGTAATAGTACTTTGTCATTTCAAACCATAAGAAAAAATATCTTTCTGATAACACATACTGTACATATAACTGTCTAATAAGAAAAATTAAAACAATCGCATAGTAGTCAGTAATGACATTGTATTAAAGTTAGGATGAACAAAAAAATATTTGACAAAAAAATTCATTGATATCAAAATTTTCCCCATTCAATAATCAAGATTAGCTTTATAAAAACAAAACTAAATACTAAAAGTAAACCAAGAACACTGGGGTACCAAGGTAACAAATACTGCTTTCAGCTTGCAATGTTAATTTTGTAAGTGAAGCCTTGATAATGATGCTAACTTAAATAAAACAGCAATATTCATGAAGAGAACATTTGTAAATATGTCAAGAGCTCTGTAGAAGATAAATATTTAGACTGAAACAGAAGAGAAACTGTACATACAAGACGAAGAAAATGTAGCAACGAGAAATACAATTACTATAACAAGTTTGGAAGTGTGACTAGAAAATGACTATCTATCGTTTGTGCATGTATGTGTGTCTGCATACCTCCAGGATGAAGGTGGAGGTGGGTGTGGGCATGGGAGTGAGTATGGGCATGAACCTCGTTGATCATCTGCATCCGATGCATGTGGTCAGCCAGGGCTAGCCTCTCCGCAGTGGATACAGTCAGTGGGTTGTCCGAAGAAGTAGCAGCTGCGCTCAGGCCCAGGGTCGTGGCTGGTAGCCCTGCACACAACATACTATGATCACTACCTAAAGTTCAGGAACATTAGGCCAACTATGACTGTATCACCTTAGATATGCCAGGAGTGGGTATAGTGTATGAATGTTTGGGTGTAACAAAATAAAAGTGGTATTGTTACAGTATGAGATTATGTTAGATGAAAGATCTTGTCACAAGGTTTGAGGAAAATAAGTAATGTAAAATCAAAGGACTGGTCTGACTTTACAAGGATGGTCATGAGACAAAATCAAAAGAAGTTTTAAAGAAATAATAGAGATAAAGGATGTGTTAAAAAAATTACCAGGAGAGATATAAATGCTGAATTCAAAAGCAATGTCCTGTAATATGATAAAAATATGGCAAGAAAGAACATCACAACAATAAGAAAATTAACACAGTATACAGAAGCCTTATGTAATTGTATTTCAATAGAGAATTTCACTCAATACAGTACAGGGAGTCATAGAAGAATACGGGTATAAAAATATGTGGAGAAAGCCACCCTACAGAAACATGCCAAGAAGATAGTAAGAAAAAATATTTATATAAACACTCCAAAATTAAAGAAACTAGATTAATTTTAGAGATTAACAATGATACTGTATTACACTTTGAAAAGAAGACAAGATGAGAAGACAAGATGAAAAGAGAAAGCAAAGTTAGGAAAATATATTTTGATTCATACAGTAACAGAATTTCTAAAACCGAAATAGCTGATGCAGCTGAACATAAGAAAAACCAATCATTATGAGATGTCCTCTCCAAGATCTGTAATTTTTAATGCATCAATTTTATTCAAATAAATACAATATTGTCCAAGTGATAAGACAGATACAATATTTAATCTTCAAAGTTATTTTTTTTAAAGAAAACCACTATGATTTCAATTTAAATTAAGAAGTACAACACAAGATAAACCTGAGGCTATTTCAAATGATTCACCTTCTCTCCTATTGTTTGTGCAGTGCAAATATTCTTTTCCTTAATTAGGTTAATTCCACAAAATTAACCATGGTTGAAAGCCTCTTGGATGCACACTCCACATTACACACCACCCTTTGCTTTAATTCCAATATATCCTCACATTCATTTTAGCAAAACTGGCATTTTACGCATAAATTCACAGTAGGGAAAACAACCTTTTTCTCATACACTACCTTCTTGTTATTATCACTATTGGCATAAACAAACCCACATGAGGAATATAAGACAAAAGTTAAGAGTACTATATATTTCTGCCTGAAAAAACAAAAGCATGCACCTTAAATATTTATCCTATGGAGACAATCTGGACACATGAGTTATCCCACAGTTATTAAAAATACAGTACTGATACTGACCCAATTCACAAAGATAGCAGTAAAGCAACTGCAAAAACTAGACCAAAAGCACTGACATTCCACATTATCAAAGCATTTGAAAGAATTTTAAGAAGGAAGATTGCTAATACAGATTCACAACTTGGGTTACAGGCACTTGCTCCTTCCTTTCACGATTGCTGGACCATTAAAATATGGTATTAAAATCTCCAGTTTTCCTAAGTACTTCCATGTTAAAATTTAATTTGCATCTATATACTATAAAAAAATCAATTTAGAAAATGCTTGCATTCCAGTGAGTTACCTTCAAGTATGGTGACAAATATTTCAATAACAATGGAATAATCAAGGAAACTCACTTGTTCTCACACACAGACTGTCTTAAAAGTTTCCTGGCTACAGAAGGCAGAAACCACTTCGCTATTCAACGTTACTCAATAATCTAAAAAAAATACATTCCTGAATATTACATACATATTTTCAAGCAAATGCTTCTTGCATCATACTGCAATATTGGCATGAAATCATTTTTCTTCACCTGTAGTACATAACTTCATATTAAAATAAATGGCATAGTTGAAAGGTTATTGAATTAGCCTTGGTTTTCATAGTCTTAAGATGGACCCCATGTGTTCTTGCTACTAATTAGGAGTGTAAATTTATCATGATAAACTATAACAATTAGAACCTTACTGCATGATTACAAATTAATGATTAAATTAACAATCACGCACTTAAAATTTTAGAAAAAGAAACAGGTGTGTACATAATAATTAATAACTATTAAATCACAAATTGTTTGATTTTTCAAAAAAGCAAACCATCAAATTGCAAAGAACAATTTTTTACAAATCTTTCTAGCAGTGTCTAATAAAACAAATTACTTATCTTCCATAATAAAATACATGTTAAAATTTGAGAAAAAGTTCAATGTCACCTTCTTTCTCATTGTTAGGACTAACTTGAAACAGAAATGCATCCACAGGAGGCAGAGGCCTCTGTCTTTAACCCTTCACTGTCCAGACCCCTGAAATTAATATTGCCCTCAATGTTCACTTAACGAAAAAAAAATTCTTCTGAAATGGTAGAGAATCTTTTTCGGAAGGTAATGACACCAAAAATACGAAATTTGATTGAAAATTAGCGGAATTATGCAGGAGCAAATTTAGCGTTCTCGGAGTAGTTTATGCATCATCAATTTTGTCAAATTTGAGTCTTATTTTAAGCCAATTCCAATAATCAAATCAACCAAATTCTTAGCTATTTCACTAGTATGCCTTCCATTCTATTGATTGAGCACAAGAAATCACCCATTCAACTATTTCAGCTACCCTATAAATTATGTACACAGAAGTCGGTCATTTGGTCAATTTTATACAAAATTAAAAAAATACAAATTTAAAAATAGATCAAAATAGTGTAAACATTCCTGTCACTAAAACAACATATCTTCTGTTCATTAATTATGTTCCCAGGCCTCTCCTATATTACACTTTCCTTCCATTTTGAATTCATAATAGCACAAAAATAGAAGATCTACTCTTTATCGGATCAATAAAATATAACCAGGAATGATTGGCCATAGTTTACAGTGTCCCAATAATTGAACTCATAAAACAGACTGGGGGTGTAGGGAGGCCCTACCCATCAACAGGAAAATTGGAAAAAACTAATATTTCCACTACTTTGAGCTCAATTTCAAGTTCAAAGCAACAAAATCATTTTGATTTCAGCAGAATGTCTTCTATTCTATCAAAAGATGCAAGAAACCCATAAAAAAATAAAATCCATCAGAGAAAACACCTCAAATCCACTATTTTAAACCATACACACTGTCTTGCTTTTCCTATCATGCACAGCATGGAGCAGGATTTTTTTTTAAACTGTGCACACTCACTGCACAGACCCATTCTCTGATATCTTGGTTCACAACGCAGAACTACGTGGGGACCCTGGCCCCAATGATTTAGTTCTATGTGATGGCCACTGAAAGGGTTAAGCAATATTTGCTTATAGGTGTGATTACTTGGAGCAAAGAAATTATAAGGCAATGAGAAGTCACCACAGGTATAATTCAGAGAGCAGAGGTAGGGTTGTTGAGGTGGTTTGGACATGCAAAGAGAGAGAATGGAGTGGATATGATGATGAAGAGGATGTATAAATCAGAGGTAGAAGGTGAGAGGGGTAGAGGTAGTCACAGGTACAGATTGAGGGAGGGGTTAAAGGCTGCTTTGAGTTTCAGGGGCTTCAGCATTCAATAGGCTTGCATGAGCATGTTAGGAATGACTGGAGACATGTGGCTTTTAATAGACACTGCTGAAGCATGAGCAAGGTATCATTTATGAAGAAATTCCAGGGAATTTGGTTAGCTGGTCTCGAGTAATGGAGGTGGAAAGAAGTGCCAGCACTCTAAGGAGGGGTAAGGATGTTGCAGTTGGGAGGGTCATATGAACTGTGATATCAGCACACTTCTGGCAAGACAGTGATTGAATAAGTGAATGCTTTTCCTCTTCTTTGGGTCACTTTACCTAAGTAGGAGATGGCCAGTGCATTAAAAATATCTTTAATAGCAAAATTACCAATAGCTAAGCTCAAAACAATTATGGATAATTCATAGTTAATTGAGGTTTCTTACGAGTGAAACAATTACCATTTACTTGCATAAAAAATGAAAAGTCTTTCTAAAATATATACTATACTGTACATAGAAACAAAAACAACATAAATAGATTAATTCTGGAAAAAGTACAAATACTGTACCAGAAAGAAACACTAAAACAAACAGAAAAAATCATCCAGAAAACATTTGTAAAACATAAAACCCCCTTTAGCTTAACAGCAAATGGAAAGATATAAAGAAAAGGAGCATTGTAGAACTCCCATGAATGATAAAGTCTGCTACCATTAGTCATAGTATTTTTTGCATTTTTATTATTAGATTCTTGGGGAAGCACTAAACCTGTATGGGTCACAAAGGCCTGGGGAATGGGAGGTAATCAGGTTTCATTGAAGAAAAGGGAAGGTAGTGCTAATTCCTTTGATCAAGAGCCCTTTTGCATCAATTTTCACTGGAACTGACCATTCAGTTACAAAAATTATATTAAAAATAGAGGACAGAAACTGAATCAAACTAGAGAGAGGTGCATATAAAAGAAGATATTAGTTAAAGTTTTCCCACAGGCCTTTACTCCTAATGTTCTAATGTCATGCAGCACCACATTCAGGTGTGCTACCTCAACCTCACATTAAACCATAATGATGATGTACTTACCCAGGCGTTCCAGTCTATCTCGTTCAGAGGCAATGATGGCTGAGGAAACTGATGGGCTTGGTGGATACAAAGCATGGGTGTGGGGGAATCCTGAAGCCAAAGATACAGGTGGAGGAATACCCGGAAAGCGACCACCACTTAGCCAGTGAGGAGACAGACCGTGGGGATATGCTGCATCAGCTGGATTCAAAGGGCGTTTCAGCATTTCCTGCTTGATACGATCTGATAACTCCCGATCCCTCAACTCACGAAGCTCACGCTCCCTGGCTTCTAACTCTAACCTTTCTTGAGATCCTGCTGGATACAGTGCTGCCATACTGCCATAGTGGAGTAAGTCCAAACTATGTGGTGGTGCACCAGTTAATCCTGGAGGCAAGCCTAAACCAGGAGGACGGCCCCCACCAGGAGAGAGCCCAGCAGGAGAACGGGCATACTCACTGTAAAAAAAATTAATTTCACGTGATATATATCTAATGAAATATGTGGAAAAAAAAATGAACAGTTTTGATTTTGTGTCATAAGTAGAATGCAAAAGTTCATGCAGCAGTATTACATATGACTAATGGAACTAAAATATGTGTACTACTTAGATTCATAAGAAAGCACAAGCAAAGGAAAATTGTAAATAATCACTTCCTACAATCTTAAATTAAGTACAGTGGTACCTTGACTTACGAGTGCCCCAACTTACGAGTTTTCCGAATTATGAGCCGTCACTCAGTCAATTTTTTGCTTTGAGTTGTGAACCAAAATCTGTGTTACGAGCGAGCTTCAGATATGCCGCCACTAGTTGGCGGCGTATTTGAAGTCAAATCCAACTCTGTACCCAGAGGAATGTCAGGTATACTTCATCCCATCCCACATGCTCTTCCAAGACATAACTGGAAGGATAATACTCCCACAGTAATCCCAGATTGTAGTGAGGCATCTCGTCCCTTGTTTGGTTCTTGTATAAATCCGGGGAAGAGATAACCTCCATTTCAATACTCAGAGTTTTTCCAGAAACATTAAGATGGGTGGAGTACTGATAGTGGTGGGTGGAGTAGTGATGGTGGTGGATGTAGTAGTGAAGAGTGTAGCAAGTAAGTTAAGCAATTAAGCGATAGAGTTTATGTGAATGAAAGCGACCGAAAAAGTACAAAACGAAACGAACTCCTCCAATCTCCTCTGCCAATCTTTTCCACCCTCCACCTCTGCCAGCATCTTCCGTTAGCCCAAGTCATCTGATTTCCAAGGTAAATACACTTTATAAAACTAGTTTATTTTTTTACATTCTGTTTTATTATGTTGTTATATGTACAATATTTCTTATTTATAAATACATTTTTTCTTATTTAAAAACCCGTAACAAAAAATTGGGATGCTTTTTTGGGGGCTGGAACAAATTAATGGCATTTCAATTAATTTCAATGATGAAAATTGATTTGATATACTACGAGCAAATTGAGTTACGAGCTTGGTCACGGAACGAATTAAACTCGTAAGTCAAGGTACCACTGTAATTGCAATGAATGTAACCACTGTACAGTATTTAAAGAATTTAAAATGGGAGTGTGAAGTGTAGTACATTATCTGGAAAATCTGCTTAACCGGAATTTGTACATCCCATGCTTTCCAGATACAAGGGCTTTATATTATGAATAGAGGAAAATATTCAATGCCCTAAATACTCCATTTACACTGATAAACTATTGTATATGATTATGTACTAATATCCTTATTTCCTTCTTTCATGTAAGCCTACTGCTGTTCCTTTCTTAAATACTGTACCTCAATATCCAATCAAGATCTGTTTCCTGAACTATATTAACATATAACTTTCCAACAGTGTGTATTTCCTATACAATATTAACACACATTTTAAAATTCTTATTTACCTTTCTTGTCTTTTACTATGATTAATATATGCCAAGAATTTTTTTCTAATCTGCACTCACAGAAACTCAACTTATCTTCCTCTCATCTCTATCTCTTCAAAGTTGCCTTTCACTTCTACATTATATTATCCCTCTCTTTCCAAGTGCTATCATCACACTTTCACACATTTATACATTTTTTTTTTAACATGATGGCCATCTCCAACCGAGGCAGGGTGACCCGAAAAAGAAACACTTTCACCATCATTAACACTATCACTGTATTTAATTAAATTTTAAAATCAGTGACACATCCAAGATAAAAAAAAAATACAAAATGTTGTAAAATGATTAGAGTATATTTACCCAAGTCTTGAAAGAGCTGGTGTATCCACTGGGTTTCTCTGTGGCATACGGTCATAGAGTGAGCTACTCTCACCTGAGCTTGATGGCTTAGGGGTATCCCGTTTATCAGGGGTGTTGGCTTTCCGCTGTAAATACAGCAAAACATTAACATGCAATTGTAAACCAGAAAAAAACAAATAATTTTTCAATTAAAGCTAAAATTTTCTTGTTTATTTTTTCTTTCCTTTTAACACACTGGCCGTCTCCCACTTAGGCAGGGTGACCCGAAAAAGAAACACTTTCACCATCATTCACACTATCACTATTCTGCCAGAGGCATGCAGATACAACAGTTTAGATGTCCCTCTAAACAGCAATATCACAAACCCCTCCTTTAGACTGCAGGCACTGTACTTCCCACCTCCAGGACTCAAATCCGACTAACAAGTTTCCCTGAATCCCTTCACAAAAATATTACCCTATGTGCAAAGTTTTAATGTACAAAGGTGCAACAAGATTTGTCTGGTGGAAGATTCAGCCCTTAAAAGAAGTATGGTATTCTTAAACTGAATGAGACAGTGTGCGCACACAATTACATTTTATAATCAAAAAGAGAGATCATAAAAGAATTCAGTACCATTATAATACACTAGTACTACACATGATACTCAAAATAAACATAATGAAAAATATAAATATTTGAATGTGGTAAAAGTGGCTTGAGAGAGAGATCCTTTTTTTTTAAATATCATGCAATATTAAAAAATGATTCTGTATTTAGTACTGTACCTGTATTCTCTCTCTCTCTTCTCGTTCTCTTTCAGCTTGTTTTCTTAACCTTTCTTCTCGCTTTCGTGCTAACTGGCTATTAGGAACCGGCTTGAAGGTGAGATCAGTACGAGTGCATGAGTTGAAATCTCCACGATTCCAGTGACGCAAGAAGCTACAATTTGAAAAATAATTACAAAATTATTTACAGGAGCATTTAAAACTACATAACCATACAGTATATGAAATATAGAACATTTTGCCCTAATTTAATTTCTTAAATTTCAGAGCAAGCATACTGTACATGCTTCAATTGCCAGTGACTTCATGTAAGGAGATGCACATATAGAAGAAGTCATTCATGACTCTATATACTGCATTCATCAGTATTACATATTATCCAAATGATAATGCTGGAATTTTGGTGTCCCTTTACACTTGTTGGGCCTCATAAAAACTACTAGAAACTTGTATTTCAAAGCATTCATAGCCAAATACATACTGTATGTTTAACTGAGTAAATTTACTGCTATACACTGTATAACCTAAATATGGAATAAAGAATGAGAGACAGTAATCAAAATGACCCATGATTCTAGATATGCACATACAGGGGACCTCCGGATTTCGTCAATAATTCTTTAAAGAAGGCTGTTCGAGTGCCATTACCGAACGAATTTGTTCCCATAAGGACGAATGTAAATTAGATTAGTCTGTTTCAGACCCCCAAAAATACACTTACAAAGGCACTTACAAAAATACACTTACACAATTGTTCAAGTTGGGAGCAGTACGAAATCTGGGGGTCCACTGTATCCATTCTAACACTATTTACCTGCTTTCATTATATGTGTAGCATAGTTACCTACATATGAACATCACTGGGAGAAGTGTAAAGAGTTACTTGTACCAACAGTGAGGTCCATCACAATCTGGTGGACTTGGTAAGTACAGCCTTTCCTCACTTAAGACTGAGTTCCATTCCTAAGACCACTTCAGTAAAGAAATTCGTCGCTAAGTGAGGAGCATACTATAATGGTAGTGGGTTTGTGTCAACCATCTTTGATATTGTTTTAATGTCACCTTTTCACCATTCATAACATTTTTAGTATATTTTTAAATGTTTATAGAGTAGTGTACTGTATACTGTAATGAACAGAATAGAGGAAACCAGCTCTAATATACATTTTTAGGTATGCATACTGGTCAGAGAGCCTGTCTTAAGTCAGTCCTTGGTAAACGAGTACATCGCTAAGAGGGGAGAGGCTGTACTGAAAAATGATATGGTAATACTGACAAGATGTGGAAAAAGACACTTATGTACAGTTCGGAATATTAGGGGAAATGTTTCTCCACGAGTGGCTTCTTCAGTCCTGAAGAAGCCACTCAGGGCAAAAGGTTTTCTCTAATAAATGTGCTGAACTTCACATAAGTGTCATTTTTGGTAGATACTCTTGGTTACAACTGCTGTATTGTAAAAATGTTTGTGCTCATGATCTGTAGGTCAATGCTACACTATTCCTCCCTCATATTTAACTGCCTCACTTTTACTTAGCTCTCTGGTAATTGTGAAATTTAAAAAATAATGAACTGTGGCAACTTAACTAATTAACTATTATAGTAAAAGAATGATTTACTTTTGAATTTTCAATTGATTATATTTAGGTTTTGAGTAACACAATAGTGTTATTCAAAACCTAAATATAATCAATTGAAAATCCCACCAATTTTTCACTACATGTCAACAGAAAATGAACACTGATCCCACTACACATCTATCATCTGCTTTTTCATTTTGAGCAAGGGTAAAACTATTTCTAATTTTTTTTCTTTTTAACACACTGGCGGCACCCCACCGAGGCAGAGCAACTTGAAAAAGAAGAAAACTTTATAAAGTTTTTCTTCTTTTTACATTTAGTAATTTACATAGAAGGGGTTATTAGCCCCTTGGTCCCACCATCTTAATCGCCTCTTATGACGTGCATGGCTTACTGGGGAAAGATAACATAACATTAAATTTTTATGATCAACTCAAGAAGACAAGCAATAGCAGAGTAAAAAGCATAACATCTAGTAAAACAACAATCCTCAAAACAAATACATTTGATTAACAATTAAAAAATCTAAATTATCTGCAAACTTACATTGCACTCTCAGAGCGATGAAATTCTGAGTCTTCAATTTTTGGTTCTGGGGAGGGTTCTCTGTGAGAAGGTAAATCATCATCACCATCGTCATGTTCTTCTCCTTCATGAACGCTGCCACTAGTGCTGTGAGTAGATGCAGGACCTCCTGGGTATGCTGGGTGACTTGGTGGTACTGTGGCTGGCAAGGCCTGGGTGGTAGGTGGCTGGCCAGCAGGGTTAGGAGGCTGAGTTAAATTTACAGGCATACTAGGTGGTTTAACAACAGGCCCTGTATGAGCAGCTGGAGGAGTTGGTAGTGTAGGTCCTCCTGATGATGTTGGAATCATACCAGGAGGCAATCCAGGTGGTAAACCTGGAGACATTCCAGGTAAACCCACAGCAGGTCCTGGTGGACGCAAACCAGGTGGTACGGGCGATGGCTGACTAGCTGGCATCTTACTAGGAGAGGAGAGGTGTGGAGGAGCTCCTGAGCGAGTAGTAAACACTGGTGGCCCTAGATGAGGAGCTACATGTGATCCTAGTGTTGGGGTTGGTTTGGTAGTAGTTGATGAAGTTGTTATAGTTGAAGATGATGTTGAAAAAGGTACAGGGTTAGGAGAAACTCTACTCGAGCCTCCTGATGAAGAGACAGGGACAGTAGGACCATTGCTATTAGGACGCTGAGAGGGTGACTGTGGTCGATGTGATGAACGAGGATGTCCATGATAAGAATATTGCATTGGAAGTGGATAACCATATGCTGCATAAGGGTAAGGATAACCAGGAATAGTTAGATGAGCAGGCAACGATGACAAAGTTGTCATAGAGGTAATACTTGGAGGACAACTCGAGATTGGTGGCTTAATTTCTTGGCGATATTCTGATTTGAATTCTGCTATAATTTCTGGTCTATCACCCCTTTCTAATTTAATCTCAGGCTTTGGTTCAGACTTTATAAATTCACTTTTAAATCCATCAGTTGAGAGAGGAAGCTGCTCATATTTTAATTTTTCAGGTCTTGGTACAAGTTCAGGTTCACGTTTTATATGTTCTGGCTTAATGATTCCTGAGGGGGCTGAGTACAGGGGCAAGCTTGAGCTAGGTATTAAAGTTGGTCGTGATGACACTGACTGAAGGGATGTTGGAGGAGTTCCTGTTACTCCAACAGTGTACACTGCAGGTGCAGGACTTCCTCTTGCTATAGAAACAGTAGTGGAAGGTGCTTGGCTAACTGGAGGATTTGAAGTCCCTGTTTGGGGGTAGCCATGAACAGCAGATGGTCTTAGGGCAGGGTGAATTCCTGGAGAAAATCTGACAACTTCAGCTTCTGATTTGACTTTGACAGGTTTATCTTGAGTAATGGGTGGTGTTCCCGGTAATGTGGAAAGCAAACTGTGTGGTACACTGCTGACAGGTGCTCTCACTACAGACCCACGTTCTTCTAAAGCTAAACTTGTTACAGGCCTCATTGCATTCGATATGGTTGTGGTCGTGACTGGTGATGTTGCAGCTAGTCCAACTGATGCTACAGGAGCTACAACAGTGAGAGAAGTTGGTCTAGTGGCACTGGGGGTCACAAGTTGAGGAACAGAAGTAACACGGTTACCAGTGACTACTGGTCTATTATGACCTTGATTTATGACACTGCTCATGGTAGAAATAACTGAAGCAGTTGATATGACTGCTGGTTTATATTGGATAACAATTGGAGACTGTGTTGTTGACACACTAGAAGTAAGGCGACCCATTACTTGTGCTGGTACTGCTGAGCCACTGTGGGCTGGGGGAGGCACTAAACTTCCAGGAGATAATCTAGGTACTGCAGCAGCAGCTACTAGTGAAGACTGCACTACACTACTCCATGTTGGCTGAACCTGAGAAGTAGTGGTTACTCCACATACAGTGGAAACTGGAATACTGGATGGTGCAGGAGAGCCTGGCAAGATTGGCCATACTGTCCCTGTAGGCATCATCTGTCTAGGCTTGGGCGGAGGGCCAGGAGATAGTGATGACACAGACATGGGAATCAGATGTGATGGAGTTACTGGTGGTGATGAAGGCATTGTTGTAGTAGGTGTAGGAGTAGGAGCTGAAGTTATTGGAGTGATAGAGGGAATTGGAATAGGAACTGGAATAGGAGTGGGTGTGGCAGTAGTAGCAGTGGTAACTGTAAGAGAATGAGTGGGCAAGGAAGAAACTGCCGGAGTTGTGGAAGAGGTAGTGACAGTGGTGGTGACAGCGTAAGTGGTGATGGTAGGGGGTGGAGTGGCAGTGGCAGTGGCAGTAGCAGTGGCAGTAGCAGTAGCAGTGACAGTGGTAGTAGTAGTAGTAGTGGGGGTGGTGGTGGTGGTGGTCATGGTAGTGGTAGTGGTTGATGTGGTGGTGGTGGTGTTGGTAATGATGGCAGTGTTAATGGTAGCAGTGGTAATGGAAAGAGTGGGTGTAGTGGTAGATGCAGTTGTGACCATGGAAGTGGAAGAGGGAATATGAGTAAATCCAGAAGTCACTGATGCTTCTGAGTGAGGAGGTGCAACTGGGTGAAGCTGTGGTGTTGGTGTTGAAGGAGCAATTGGTGGTGGGGAACTTGGATCACCACTTCCACCATCACCCTCATCAGAGCTTTCTTCTGAGCTAAGGCCAGACATCTGAAAAAAAAAAAAAATCCATTATAAAATACTTTTTTTTTTTTTTCAACAAGTCGGCCGTCTCCCACCGAGGCAGGGTGACCCAAAAAGAAAGAAAATCCCCAAAAAGAAAATACTTTCATCATCATTCAACACTTTCACCTCACTCATACATAATCACTGTCTTTGCAGAGGTGCTCAATACTTATCAAAATAAAATTATAAATGTACAAATAGGAATATTGATGGAAGAAGTGAATGTTTTCAGATATTTGGGAGTTGACTTGTCAGCGGATGGGTTTATGAAGGATGAGGTTAATCATAGAATTGATTAAGGAAATAAGGTGAGAGGTGTGTTGACGTATCTGTGGAGACAAAGAACGCTATCCATGGAAGCAAAGAAGGGAATGTACGAAAGTATAGTGGTGCCAACACTCTTATATGGGTGTGAAGCATGGGTTGCAAATGCTGCAGCAAGGAGGTGGCTGGAAGCAGTGGAGATGTCCTGTCTAAGGGCAATGTGTGGTGTAAATATTATGCAGAGAATTCGGAGTGTGGAAATTAGGAGGAGGTGTGGAGTTACTAAAAGTATTAGTCAGATGGCTGAAGAGGGGTTGTTGAGGGGGTTTGGTCATTTAGAGAGAATGGATCAAAGTAGAATGACTTGGAGAGCGTATAAATCTGTAGGGGAAGGAAGGAGGGGTAGGGGTCGTCCTAGAAAAGGTTGGAGGGAAAGGGGTAAAGGAGGTATTGTGGGCGAGGGGCTTGGACTTTCAGCAAGCATGTGTGAGCGTGTTAGATAGGAGTGAATGGAGACGAATGGTTTTTGGGACATGACGATCTGTTGGAGTGTGAGCAGGGTAACATTGTGTGAAGGGATTCAGGGAAACCAGTTAATTGATTTAGTTGGACTTGAGTCCTGGAAATGGGAAGTAGTACAATGCCTGCACTTTAAAGGAGGGGTCTGGGATAGTGACAGCTGGGAGGGACAATTCTCAGCTGTCGTATCTGAGCTCCTCTGCAAAGACAGTGATTATGTATGAGTGAGGTGAAAGTGTTGAATGATGATGAAAGTATTTTCTTTTTGGGTCACCCTGCCTCAGTGGGAGATGACCGATGTGTTGAAAAAAAAGAAAAGGAAAAAGGCCATTATAGGATGAGGTGGATCAACCTGCTCATAAGTCTTGGTGGCAAAATTTGTGGTATTCCACGGTCATTAATAATCACAGAGAGGAATTATGTAGCTAACAAGGATTGTGGAGGAGGAAGAGTAAAATATATCAAGAGACTCTTTTGGAAGAGGACAGAATTATTTGAAGAACAACTCAAAAGCAGGCAGAAGAGCAGGAAGAGGAAATTCACCCCCTTACTGCCATTCACACAAGAGAATCTATTTTCCTATTACAGGATTATAAATATTTTCATTACAGCAAATCCAAATATTTTAAAACCTTAGCATTTTTTTTTATTGATTCAATACAATATTTCACTCTGCACTTACTCCAGTTCTGGAATTTCACCTGCATTGAAAGGGGGCTAGTTCTAATTCTTTGGACCAAGAGCCCTTCAGCATAATTAAGGCATTCCCCTGAAGAAAGAAAGAACAACATCAAGCAGATACATACATCTCCACCGCTGCGCTTCCTTTTGTTTGGGGTAGAAGAGCCTGACGCTTCATCAGAACCAAGTGTGCGCTTTATCTGTCGCACACTTTTGTTGTCCTCCACCTGCAACACCAATTTAAATATTCTGTAACAAATTTAGGAAGAATGGGGTATAGTACCAACCTATGGATATCACATAATATTTTTTGTATCGTATTAGAGTAAACCAATCTAACCTTTTTGAATACAGTAATTACATTGTTATTACTGCTTATATCTTCTTTTTTTCAACAAACTGACCATATCCCACCAAAGCAGGGTGGGCCAAAAAGAAAAACAAAAGCTTCTTTTTTTTAACATTAGTAATGTATACAGAAGGGGTTACTAGCCCCTTGCTCCCGGCATTTTAGTCGCCTCTTACGTCACGCATGGCTTACAGAGGAAGAACTGTGTTCCACTTCCCCATGGAGATAAGAGGAAATAAACAAGAACAAGAACTAGCAAGAAAATAGAAGAAAACCCAGAGGGGTGTGTATATATATGCTTGTACATGTATGTGTAGTGTGACCTAAGTGTAAGTAGAAGTAGCAAGACGTACCTGAAATCTTGCATGTATCTTCTTCTTTCAACAAATCGGCCGTTTCCCACCAAGGCGGGGTGGCCCAAAGAGAAAAACAAAAGTTTCTCTTTTTAACTTTAGTAATGTATACAGGAGAAGGGGTTATTAGCCCCTTGCTCCCGGCATTTTAGTCGACTCTTACGACACGCATGGCTTACGGAGGAAGAATTCTGCTCCACTTCCCCATGGAGAGGAAATAAGAACAAGAACTAGTAAGAAAATAGAAGAAAACCCAGAGGGGTGTATATATATGCTTCTACATGAATGTGTAGTGTGACCTAAGTGTAAGTAGAAGTAACAAGACATACCTGAAATCTTGCATGTTTATGAGACAGAAAAAAGACACCAGCAATCCTACCATCATGTAAAACAATTACAGGCTTTCGTTTTACACTCACTTGGCAGGACGGTAATACCTCCCTGGGTGGTATATACCAACTAATATTTATTCATACCTTTTTAGGAGCTGGAGAAGCTGAAAGTCGAGATGCTCTTCTGTCAGGAGTTCGTCTGTCTGGAGTCCTCCTGTCAGGTGTAGGACACTCATCAGTCATATCAGGAGTGTTTGCTCGTGAACGTCTAGACACGCGGTGACGAGTGCTTATTTCCTTGGATCGTGTGCGAGTTCTCATTCGTAAATCTTCTTCTGTGGGAGTTGGTGGTGGTCGACCAGACCCAGGGGGAGGCTCACGAGGATTTGTGATGACTGGCAGGTCTCCGTATCTCTTGAAGTGAATACGACACTCAAAACAGAGTAGTTGTTTATCTTTCCCTGCATGATGCCAGTCACGAGATGCTGAAACAGGTTTAGCAATGCTGCACAAAATGTTTTGCTAACACTTCTTCCTGAATTATTCCATTGCTTTCTTTCAAGATAAACTGTGTTTGAAAGTTTAAGGATAACACTCTGAAATTCCTTGCCTACTAAATATATCCCCTTTGACATTTGAAGAAGGGTAATATATCCTCTTATGCTACATAGGCAGCATAATGATAAAATATGAAGCAAATTAATGATGGCAGGGCGGATAACATCATCTTGGAGATGAAAATACATTACCAATATCCTGACCACAACCATCATCACAAAAAGACTGTACTAATAACAGCACTATACAAAATATGACATCTAACCAATATAAGTTTGAACTCACAAGTAGTGTAACAGTGTCTGCAATGATACCCCTGGCGGTCCTTGGAATCAGAGTCATCTGAATCATCATCTTTTTCCGATGCAGAAGAAGGATCAAGTGGGTCACTAGGGCCTGTGTTACGCTGAGCTCGAGGGGTTCGAATCCTTCTTAATACATTCTGACGTCGGTGTCGGCGGTGCGGCCTGTGGCCAGCTGCTGCTGGTGTTTTCTTCCAGAGGTAATAGAATGATACCAAGTCACTCTGAAATAAATGTTTAGTCAGCAAAAAGGATAGTACACTAGTTCCACCCATTTATGAAGCTATAACTACATAACAATTAGAACATTTTTTAAATTGCATATTTGCAGGTTTCTCTAGACAAGACTAGTAAAAATCCTAGATGCTGGATAAAATATTGCAAACATAAAATTTAAGAGTTACAGGAAGAATGATGAATAGTAGGTATGTCATGATATACAAAATACTTCAATGTACAGACAGGGTAGATAAGCACAGGCTCTGTACCAAAAATGAAACAAGAATAAAACAAGACAGCTGGAAACTGTACACTAAAATAAGCCCACATAAAATATTTCAATGTAAGAACGCCACTTTGCGTGTCCCAAACTCTCGCAGAACGCCACCTGGCGTGTCCCAGACTCTCGCAGAACTCCACCTGGCGTGTCCCAGACTCTCGCAGAACGCCACTTGGCGTGTCACAGACTAGAGCACAATGAAAGTACAGCCTCTCCTCGTTTACCAATGACGGGCTCTCTGACCAGTATGCATACATAAATAATGTATATTAGAACTGATTTCCTCTATTCTGTTTATTACAATATACAGTACACTACAGTATATTGTACATTTAAAAATATACCAGAAATGTTATAAATGGTGCAAAGGTGACATTAAAACATTATCAAAGATGGTTGACACAAACCTACTACCATTATAGAATGCTCCTCACTTAGCAACGTATTCGTTTATCGACGAGTCTTAGGAACGGAACTCCGTCGTTAAGTGAGGAGAGGCTGTACTTTCTCCACAGAGGCTCAAAGATGAATATGACAGGTGGGTACTTCCATGTTGGTTGGCCAAAGGTTTAGATACAGGAATGGAGTTCACCCCTCACTCTATAACATGTTTATCACTATAAACATGACAGCATTCATACATCAACAAATATCTACCAACCACAAACAACTTTAATAAAAACACAACAAAGGAAATTTTGAGGCATAAACAACAAACATTTACATGATATTTCTACTTATTTTACAGTACTATCTATCAGGCTTTAATCATTATTAGAAGTTACTTACAGTTTCTTTGTGTGGCAACAAGTCTTTTCTTATTCGGAAGAAATTTTTCCCATATTGTCGTAATCCCTTCATAAAACGTTTCTGTGGAAATAAAGACAAACTTGAAGGGAATTAATTTATATATAATTTGGCTAAAAGATCCTTCTCATAAAAATGTACATAGCTTCCTTAAGACAAATAAAAAAATAGTAAAATATAATTAAAATTACGATAAGTTAGTTTCAAATCCTTGCAATTAATTCCCTAAATTTAAGTTCACCAGTGGGTAACAGTACTCTAAAGCACCACTGCACAGTACATGATTACAAGGCATTACTAAGAAAAACAATTAACAGGCATTACTAAGAAAAATTGTAGCAATCTGAATAGTATAAAAAGGATGCCTCACTTATAAGGTTACGACAGAAATGTTTAAAATAGCCATCAGAGGGTAATATCATCTCACAAGAATGCATCACATAACATAAGACCAAGACACATATGATGATTCTTGGCTGGACCACACTCAAACAGGTCTGACTTTTAATCTTAGGGATACTGAAGTCACAGTATGCTTGTTTAATTGTTCACTGCTGATTGCATCTGTGCTGAACTCTTGTGTAGTCCAGCACAAAGTTAAACTCAAGAAACTTTAAATATTCCTGGGCAAAAACAAAGATAAGAAGGAAAGACCATTGGGGGATCTTAAAGCAGAGAACATGAATGGAAACTGCATTCCTATCAAAGTTACAGAGTTGTCAGAAAACATTTTATCGACATAAAAACAAGAAAGTCCTGTCAAATGTGTGTAAAATGGAAGCCTGTAATTGTTTTACATGATGGTAGGATTGCTGGTGTCTTTTTTCTGTCTCACAAATATGCAAGATTTCAGGTACGTCCTGCTACTTCTACTTACACTTAGGTCACACTACACACATGCATGTACAAGCATATATATATATATACACACCCCTCTGGGTTTTCTTCTATTTTCTTACTAGTTCTTGTTTTTGTTTATTTCCTCTTATCTCCATGGGGAAGTGGAACACAATTTTTCCTCTGTAAGCCATGCGTGTCATAAGAGGCAACTAAAATACCAGGAGCAAGGGGCTAGTAACCCCTTCTCCTGTATAAATTACTAAATTTAAAAAGAGAAACTTTTGTTTTTCTTTTTGGGCCACCCCGCCTCGGTGGGATATGGCCGGTTTGTTGAAAGAAGAAGAAGAAGAATAAAAAAGGTTGAACAAGCTAGACTTCAACATAGTAAATACCAACACTATGCAGAAGTTTACACAAACATACGATAAAGCAAATTTATGTCAACAAATCAAATATTAAGAGGTTGATTTAAGAGCTAGAAATAGAATTCTCCAATGCAAACTCAAAAATATAATCTCAAATAGGTAAAAATATCTCTCTCAACTATGAAATGAATATACTGACTGATATTCAGATACTATCCGTTTTTTTTTTTTACATGCTGGCAGTCTCCCACCGAGGTAGGGTAACCCCAAAAAGAAACACTTTCACCCTCATTTACACTATCACTGAATTGTCAGAGGCACACATATACAACACTTTAGATGTCCCTCTAAACAGCAAATATCCCAAACCCCTCCTTTAGATTACAAGCACTGTACTTCCCATCTCCAGGACTCAAGTCTGGCTAACTGGTTTCCCTGAATCCCTTCGCAAAATATTACCTTGATATCAATAAAATAAAAAAGTATATTAATAAAAAGAAATACAAGTTCTACAATAAACAAGGGAAACCAAAATATGAGACAAAGAAACTTATAAGAAAACAAAAATGCACTCACTCGTTCTTCTTCTGACCACTTTTTTTCAATTCCATCAGGAACAGGACACTTGACAAGAGCTTGGAGAGCTTTACCATGGTCATAGTCACTATTGTGGAGCTGTAACGGAATAAATGCACTTTCTTATCAAATAAAAAATGGTTATCCCACTCATCTCAATACCTAGACCAATGTCAAATCTACCAATTCTATAGGGCACCTGACCTAGGTATTGTGTGGTCATACTCATGGCTCTTGTCAGGTAAGGAGGCTCAATTCTCCAAAGGAGGTTCAAGCCTTCAATGTTTCACACAATCACATACTTCACATGATTATCAATTCAATAAATCTGAAAGACACAGCTATCATCAGCTGTCTATACAGTACTCATTACAAAACAATGTTCTCTATGATGACTGTCTATTCAATTTTATATTTCAGGAAAAGAACCAATGATTTCCTATCGTACTACTGTATCTCTTCAGATATCTGTTGAAGAAGACATCAGAGGCAGACGTACAACTCCTATATCTTGTTTATTTATATCTTATGGGTTTCTCCTTTTCCAATGACTAGTGTTCATCACACTGTCAACATTATTTTTTTTTTAACACACCGGCCATCTCTTACCAAGGCAGGGTGACCTAAAAAAGAAGAAACACTTCCACCATCACTCACTCCATCACTGTCTTGCCAGAGGTACGCTGATACTACAGTTCAGATGCCCCTCCAAACTGCAAATATCCCCACCCTTCTTCCGAGTGCAAGCACTGTAATTCAGGACTCAAGTCTGGCTAACTGGTTTCCTCGAGTCTCTTCATAAATGTTACCTTGCTCACACTCAAACAGCACATGAAGTCATAAAAACCACTTACTTCCACTCCCTTCACCTTCCCTCCACTATAGATTTATACACATAACAGATTGAATGTAAACACAAAGAGGATGAACAATGAAGAGTAAATATCACTTGTTGATACTCACTTGGTAAAATACACTCTAAGGCAATGACACAGTCATGGCTGAATTTAAAATACTTGATTAATGCATAATGCATTACCTGTAAAAATAAGTGCAATACCTAAAAAGTTAATTTGGGAAATCGCTCAAACTATAGTTATTTTCTTGTAATAGGAGACACACATGTAATTTTTACAGCTCAGGTGCTCCATAAATTCTGACATTGCCAATAAGTCATTATTCTGAACAAGAGAGGTCAGTTTTAGTAAAACAAAAGGGTGATCTACAATGTGCTTTTACAAATCCACTAAATCATTTCTGTGACTACATACAAATGAAGTATTATGTGATCCTCTATTGTTATATTAGTGCTCCTTTTTTATACTGACACAAGGGATAAATACATTTATGTATTTATCCCTTGTCAGTATTTTATACCAACACTTTCCTAAACATTTCTACACCAACCATTTCGAGGGCATTAATGGTTGTATCATCACGGGAGGCAGCATTGCATCCATCAGTAGTAGAGCCACCATCACAAAGACCTGCAAACGCAGCCATAGAACGAGCAGCTCGCAGGTACATGAGAAGATCGGTGTCCCTTGAAGCTCCAGGAATCCACCGCTGCTCCTCCCAATCCGCACACACCTCTGGCCTCTCTTCTATTATAACATTACCCCTTCAAGAATAAAAAATAAACAAACAGTTAACAATTAGTATAACTTAATAGCATATGTATTCTTGTATAAGACAGGTTAGCTATATTTAGTAATAAAATAAACTACTGTACCCCTAGTCTTTATAGATGAAGTTCTTTTTTCCAGTCTTTTATATATACATACACGAGTTATGACCAATTTTCATAAGTCACTCACAGAAGAACTATGGAAACAGTTAAGGTTCTACTCATTAATTGCAGATTTATGTTTGCATTTTTCTTTGGAACTGGAGTATTTTTTGTTTTGTTTTCCCAGGAGATAGTAATATAACCGTTATGACATTTCTAATGACGTGCCTAAACACCTGCGCATCAGCCCAATAGTAGAACATTGTTTTTTAAACTATAACGATTGCTGCTAATATAATTTTGAGTTTACAAAAGAAAGCAAAATACCCAACCTCATACATCATAGCTGGATACCATTTTGAATGAAACTGTAATGTACAAATCATTCACTACAAAATTTCAGTATGATTTCTCCACTGCCATTTCTCTTGGGGTGCCACACTTTCCCACAAATATAGTTCATTACCTATATTCAGGAAGTTTGGCCTGATGTGACGGACCTACACGAATTTCTCCCTGTGTTGAGGCTAATCTCCGTGTCTCAGGATTATATCTGAAACATAAATGCTTTTTTAATAGTTTGGTATCAAAACTATTTTAAATCTGGTAAAATTTTGCAAAGCTAGAATATAATTAATGAAATGCATATGCAGATTCTTTCAGGAGGACAGGCCAGAAACCGGGGCTATGAGAACTGTGAAACCTCGGGAACCACCATAAGAAACTCAGTAGTTACCCATCAACAAGCATCACTGAGGCAAATAACACTTAATACAGGGGCTCCTCAACTTACAATGGTTCAGCTTATGATATTTCAACTTTACAATGGCACAAAAGCAATTACCTGAAGGCAAAAAGGCCGTAACTTGTATTCATTTATATACAGCCTCTCCTCACTTAACGACTACGTCGTTAAACGAATTCGTCGCTAAGTGAGGAGCATACTATAATGGTAGTGAGTTTGTGTCAACCATCTTTGATACTGTTTTAATGTCACCTTTACACCCTTTATAACATTTCTGTTATATTTTTAAATGTTTATACAGTAGTGTACTGTATATTGAAATAAACAGAATAGAGGAAATCAGCTCTAATATACATAATTTAGGTACTGGTCAGAGAGCCCGTCGTAAGTCCGAGGCGTTGGTAAATGAGTATGTCGCTAAGTGAGGAGAGGCTGTACTTTTTAACACTGGTATTTAGTTATTTACAGTAATTATTTACTTATTCAGTGAAAGTAGTTAAATGTCATATTCATATTCATGCTAAATATCACATTCATATTCGACTTACGATGGGTTTGTCGGAACGTAACCCCATCTTCAGTCGAGGAGCACCTGTACAGAAGTTAATGTTTTTAAATACCTACATTCAATTTAATACTTCCTACAGTAACTCAACACCGCATTGTAAAAATGGAGCAAATGATACATGAATGAAGTGGATGCCTTAATTAACAACAGCATTTCACCTACAGTAGATTTTATCAAGTCTATAGAGAATACATGAGAAAGAGAGATACAGTATATATACTGACACAGACAAAGGAATGCAAGGGGCATGGGAGTATCTCAGGGCAAGGGGGCACTGCAGGGTGAACATCAGTCCATATTATTATGTGAGCTGAGTGTGCTGCCAACCAAGCCACAGTATTTCTAACACTTATGTCACAGAAGCAGGGTAGCTTCATGGTAGCTAAATCTTTCACTTACACCATACTTCCAGGTTATCCAAAGCTCCAGGAGCCAACATAATAGTTCAATATATACACAATGATGTGCTCGCTCACCATGAGATACTCCCATGCACCTCGCCTTCCTACCTGTGTATATATTCCTCTTTCCCATGTATACTCTACTGACCTGATGAGGTCCAATGCATAGGAAAACACTATCATTAATTACGCTATCCAATGCATCCAACAGTCGTTCCAGTACCACACTGCTGATACAAATACCTGCAAATACTTACTCCACTCTCCCCTTTCATCATTCCTACAATTATTTATTACCCCCCTCATTTGTTTCTCTATTCTTTCCATCATCTATCCACCTATTACCCAATTTTCTTGTCACTTATTCCTTACATTATCTTCTTCAATTTTTCCTTCACCTATTTTCCCACATTATCCCCAAATCTTCCAAGCATCTATTTACACACTCTCTCTCTCCATCTTTACTAAATATATTTCCTCAAGTTTTTACTCTTCCAAGCATCTGGTTGCCCATTTTCTCCATTAATCTCTCATGTACCTGTTTCCCTACTTTCCCCAATGCATATGTGGACTAGAGAGCAACATGTGGCCGTTCACCAACCACAACTTGGGTTTACGACTCTGGTACATATCGTCGAGCAATGAAGAAGGGAGCAGTGCGCCCACTGTGAGCAGATGGTCGAGCTCCCACTTGTACACTACCTGCTGGACTGTCCTGCTACAATGCCCCTACGCAATCGCCTCATCCCACAACACTGTCGGATAGACCCGGGAGGACAGGGCAACACACCTTGTGTATCTTGCAGTCAAGAACATGAGGATGTTGCTGCTGATCATCACCTGCCACCTCAATAAATACATGACGACACTTCCCTATGGGGAGCCACTGCCAGGTCACGCATGGAGAAGACCAGGGCCAGGATCCGTTCTGGCAATATTACCTGTACGTGTCCTTATTTTCCTCAATCTTTCCTGCACCTACTTTACCCCTTTTCTTTCCCTCTCCATTTAATTTTCAACTCTCCCTCAACCTCTTCTAACTGTAACCCCACTCCCTCAAACTTCCCTGTACCAATTGTTCAGCTTTCTATCTTTCTCGTACCTGTTTTTCACCCTACTGAAACTTTCCTTCTCCTTGTCTCCCTTCTAGATCCTTCAACTATCAAATACTTGTTTCCATTAGCCTCATAAACATACTTTCTTTCAACATGCCCTTCTGTATTCATCTTTTAAAATAAATATATACAAGTACCATCCGACTTACGACCGAGCTTAGTTCTGGCCAACAGGTCGTAAGTCAAAATGGACGCAAGTCGAACCTTAGAAAATTGCTGACATACTGGGTAGGGCATAATGTCAAACCTTTGCTATATAAAGTACCTACATAGTATCGTATTTTACTTTTTACTAAATATTTTACTATTGTATATGGTGCCAGACATATGGTCGTAAGTACGAGTGGTCGTATGTCGAGCAGGTCGTAAGTTGGATGGTACTTGTATGTAGTACATACAGTATATAAATCAAGTAAAAATCTTATTTCCTCCAAAAGAAATTGTAATACTGCACATCAGAAGTAGTTAGTGATCAAATTTGTTAATATATAACTTACGAAACTAGTTAAAAAACATACAAGATATTCTCTTATATTTTAAATAATGGCAATGAAGGTGAAAAATATTTTCATGCACCTGTATGAAGATTCACAACTAAGGCTGTACGCTGAGAACTTGTAGACAAAATCTGTAGTGCATGTGTGTATATACAGTGGTACCTCGACTTACGATGGTCCCCAAACACACCCTTTTATGTAAGTTTATTTTTTTAAATGCTTTTGTAAGTGTAATTTTGGGGGTCTAAACGGACTAGTCTATTTTACATCATTTCTTAAGGAGATAAATTCGTTTGGTAATGGCACTTGAACAGCATTCTGGAATGAAAAAAATATCGTAAGTCGAGGTACCACTGTATATATATATATATATATATATATATATATATATATATATATATATACTATATAGTATATATACGTATATATATTTGTGTGTGTATGTGTATATGTAAATACAGCCTCTCCTCACTTAACGACGGAGTTCTGTTCCTAATACCGCGATGGTAAACGAATTCGTTGCTAAACAAAAAGCATACTATAATGGTACAGTGGACCCCCGAGTTTCGTAAACCCCGGAAATCGTACATTTATGTAAGTATAATATTGTAAGTGCTTGTGGAAAAGTATTTTTGGGGGTCTGAAATAGACTAACCTACGTGACATTTTTCCTTAAGGGAGTAAATTCGTTCGGTAATGGCACTTGAGCAGACTTCAGGAGTGAAGTTTTTACGAAACTCGGGGGTCCACTGTAGTGGGTTTATGTCAACCATCTTTGATAATACTTTAATGTTACCCTTGCACCATTTATAACATTTTTAGTATATTTTTAAATGTTTATACAGTAGTGTACTGTATATTGTACGTAATAAACAGAATAGACAAAATCAGCTCTAATATACATTATTTAGGTATGCATACTGGTCAGAGAGCCCGTCGTAAGTCTGAGTCGTCAGTAAACGAGTACGTCGCTAAGTGAGGAGAGGTTGTATATATATATATATATATGTATGCATGCATGCATGTAAGTGTATGTACATATATATATATACATACATACATATACTATAAATATATACATACATACATATTTCATGGGGAAGTGAAGAAGAATCCTTCCTCCATAAGGCTTGCACGTCGTAAGAGGCAACTAAAATGCCGGGAGCAAGGGGTTAGTAACCCCTTCTCCTGTATACATTACTAAATTTAAAAAGAATTTTTTTTTTTTTTTTGGGGGGGGTCACCCTGCCTTGGTGGAATACGACCGGTTTGTTGAAAAAATATATAAATAAGAAAAATTACTTACCCAAGAATATAAAAGAAGGCATTATCTTCAGGCATAAAATCTCGCACAGAATGAATATCTGAATAATGATCCACCCGGCATAAACCTCGAAGCACAGACACAGGATAAGTATCTGTAGCATCAGAGATAAAAAGTTCTCTTGATTTTATAACTGGATCATCAGTTACTAGAGATTTGTTGTCTGAAAAATAAAGCAAATACCTCTTGAGCCAGGATGAAACAAACTGAAAAGATATGTAAACACAACTATGAAGCAACACATACTGAAAGAATCTTGAATGTTTCAATACAGTTTCATATCCACAATGATAAGTAGAACTAAACCATAACCCCTACTGACAACAGTGAATACTCTACAATTTCAGAAAAAGTTCTTGGGATCCAAAGCAATATATATAATAAAGTGTTAATGAATTAAATCTATATGAATATTTTATTTTAACCCCCTTCTCTTGCATAAATTACTAAATGTAAAAAGAAGAAAAACTTTTATAAAGTGTTTCTTCCTTTTTTTGAGTCACCCTACCTCAGTGGGAGATGGTCAGTGTTAAAAAAAAGTATACAGCCTCTCCTCACTTAACGACGAAGTTCCGTTCCTAAGACCTCGTCGGTAAACAAATTCGTAGCTAAGAAAGGAGCGTTCTATAATGGTAGTGCGTTTGTGTCAACCATCTTTGATAATTGTTTTAATTTCACCTTTGCACCATTTATAACATTTTTAGTATATTTTTAAATGTTTATACAGTATTGTACTGAATATTGTAATGAACAGAATAGAGGAAATTGGCTCTAATATACATTATTTAGGTATGCATACTGGTCAGAGAGCCCGTCGTAAGTCCGAGTCATCTGTAAACGAGTACGTCGCTAAGTGAGGAGAGGCTGTATTTTATTGCATAGAAAATATCTTGAACCTCGAGAACTTTAATTTACAATTATAAAGGTGACATAATAATGGCAAGTCTAAGTACAGTGGAACCTCAGTTTTCGTAGGATTTGGTTTTTGACTGCTTTTTTGTCAAAATTTCGTACATCTGCTCAGTTTTCGTAGAGTTGAAAATAGTCCGTAACAAACGCGTTCGCGTGACTCGGCCACTCAAGCGCCCACACAAAGCATCCCATGCATTCATGATTCAGTCTGCCTTTGTTTCTCGTTGAGTGAGCATCACCCCACGCGTTCATACGAAACACTTCGTAATAATCCATTGTTTTTTGTGCTTGTTTATTGAGTGCGACTGCTAAATAAGCCACCATGGGGCCGCAGCTGAGGAAATTGCTTCAGAGGAGGAGGAGGAGGAAGAGAGAGGGGAGAATGTGCCTTCTTCAGTGATTAAGGACATGTGTGCAAAGTGGAGCGAGTTGCAAAGTTTTGTGGAGGAATATCACCCTAACAAAGCTGTTGCAAGCCGTGTCTGCAACATGTTCAATGACAATGCCTTGTCCCATTTTAGGCAAATCTTAAAGAGACACCAGAAACAGATCTCTCTGGACAGATTTTTTGTGCGACAGGGGTACAGTGACTCTCAAGCTGGTCCTAGTGCCAGTAAAAGACAAAGATGGGAAGTAACCCTGGATAGGGCCTTGATACCTGAAGTCCTTATGGAAGGGGATTCCCCTTCCAAACAATAACCTCTCCTCCTCCCTCTCCCCTCCTCACCGTTTTCCATACGCCAACAAGAGTCTTCAATAAAGGTAAAAGTGATGTTAAATGTTCATTTATCCATTTCATTAGTCATTTATATTTATTTCTCATTGCTTTCTGTATGAAAAACTATAGTTATTCTCTATAAATTGTATTTTTTGTTAATATTTTTACGGATTATGTAATTGGATTTACATTATTTCTTATGGGAAATATTGCTTCAGTTTTCGTACGATTCAGTTTTCGTCAAACTTTCTAGAACGGATTAATCACTAAAACCGAGGTTCCACTGTAACTTAAAATTAAGCAAGTAGTCAGGTGAAAAAAAATATTAGCAGAGATATTACTGTTGTTTAGCTGGTGTTAATAAGCAGATATAATTAAAAACCATAAAGAGAAGCCACTAAATATTACAACATACAAGCAATATTGACAGCAGTGAACAGTGAACATTTAAAGCTACACAAATTGAGAAGGTACTTTTATCTAATTTGTAGAAATTTTAATAAGCAAGAGTATTTCAAGAAGAAAAATTACTGACTACCTTGGCAGTGTAAATTTTTGGAATAAGAATCTTTTGCAAGAACTGATGCACTCTAAATTCAACCCACAAAAAGAAAGTTAAGCTAAAAAACATACATGACAAACTTTGTATGCAAAATTTTTCTTGCTCAAGAGTAATGTGATATGGCCAAAAGCCAAGTACGTGAAAATATTTTGAAATTAATAAAAATGAGATTCTAAAAATCATGCAGTCATGCACTCATTATTAAGTGATCTTGATGCTACCAGGCTTACTGTTTTCTGTGTTGCGGTCCTGAGCCAGTCGTTGGTAAACAGTTTCTGGGACTTCTGATGGTCGGTAGAACCACTTGATGTTTACCATTAGGGTGTCTCTCTTACTCTAAAAAAAAGTAATATATATATATATACAGTGGTACCCCGGTTTACGATATTTTTTCATTCCAGAATGCTGTTCAAGTGCCATTACCAAACGAATTTATCTCCTTAAGAAAAGTTGTAAAATAGACTAGTCCTTTTAGACCCCCAAAATTACACTTACAAAAGCATTTAAAAAAATAAACTTACATAAAAGGGTGAGTTTGGGGACCATCGTAAACAGGGGTACCACTGTATATATATATATATATGGGGAAGTGGAACAGAATTCTTCCTCCGTAAGCAATGCGTGTCGTAAGAGGCGACTAAAATGCCGGGAGCAAGGGGCTAGTAACCCCTTCTCCTGTATATATTACTAAATGTAAAAGGAGAAACTTTCGTTTTTCCTTTTGGGCCACCCCGCTTCGGTGGGAAACGGCTGACGTGTTGAAAGAAAGAAGAAAGAATATATATATATATATAGATAATTTCAGGATTTAATTTTAAATACTGTATTAGGTTTTAGGATATAATCTGGCAATACCCTGTATGGTGGTAAATTTTATGGTCAAGAATTAAAAATTGTGAAAGAATCCAGGTACAGTGGACCCCCGAGTAACGTAAAAACTTCATTCCAGAAGCCTGCTCAAGTGCCATTACCGAACGAATTTACTCCCTTAAGGAATAATGTCACGTAGGTTAGTCTATTTCAGACCCCCAAAAATACACTTCCACAAGCACTTACAATATTATACTTACATAATTGTACGATTTCCGGGGTGTCCACTGTATTCAGAATTTTTATTAAGCAAGGGTGAAAAATAATAAGATAAAAAAAGAAAAGAAAAAGGGAAGAAATAAGATAATGGCAAAAATTAAGTAATGAGAAAGCAGCCTCCATGGCAAAGAAATAGAATGGAAATTAACAAATTTGCTGGGTAAACAGAAGGATGATGAGTTTTGAGGGACATACAAGTTAAAAAAAGAAAAAGGTACACAAATATATAATAAAACACTGATGTGTGGTGATTCATTATAGCTAAACTTAAGTGATAAAATTTTCATTATCATTGGTTATTATTTTTAAGTTATACAAAGTATTATTTTGATTATTATTTTAAACAAAGTGCCAAATCCATGTGGATCATTTAGTGCAAGACAGTGGAGGCTCAATGCCCCCTCTGCTAATTAAAGTGAGTTTCTATAAATATAAACGTAAAGTGAAGCTCTTTATAGCGCTTCGCTTTACAGCCTTTTGCTAATGAAGCAGTTTTCGGTTATACCTATTCTTCATTTATTCAGACTTCTTACAATAAATATATTCACCACTCACTATAAGCCAAGGACAAAAATATTTTAAGATAAGTACTGTGTGTACTGTATGTGCATTGTTTAGGCCTAGCTCTATTTCTCACTTAATTAATACAGTGGACCCTCGCTATTCGAACACTCCAAAACTCACCCTCATTCCAGAATGCTGTTCAAGTGCTGTTACCAAACGAATTTATTCCCATAAGGAATGATGTAATTAGATTAGTCCATTTCAGACCCCCAAAAATACACTTATAAAAGCACTTACAATAATAAACTTACATAAAAGGGTGAGTTTTGGGGTGTTCGAATAGCGAGGGTCCACTGTACATATATGATAGTGTAAACATGTTATCAGGCTTAGATATGCATTTGAAAGTGAAAAAAAAAGTTTGTTTCATTTTACAGCGATTTTTGCTTTACAGCAGTAGCCCGGAACCCAACCTGCTGTATAAGCGGGACCTGCCTGTTTCATGAAACTATTCACTTTCTTGAAAGAATTTACCCAGAAGAGGTAAAAGTATTCCAGGAAAATGAGTCAATTATATTAGAAATAATACAGTACTATATACTATGAAGAAAATATAACGTAAAAATAATACGCAGTTTTACTCACTCTGCGAAATTCCTGTATTGAGCATATAAAGAATGGCTGATCAGCACGCTGACTTTCAATATACACAGAATCTGAAACACACACAAGCTACTTTAATAAAACCAAGTTCATGCAACAAAATCTTTTCAAAAGCTAAAATATCACAGGTATAATTCTGTGCTTTTCTTCACGCACCATTAAATGTGTGTATGTACTTACCACCCTAATGTTACCTCAAACCCACCTGTAAACAACCTAACATCAGTCACTCACAGTAAATGGTCTCACCATTGTAATTCACCTCACCTGGCACCTTTACTGTTTCTCATCCTCAAAACAGATATAAAAATGCTAACCACAGCTTCTATCATTTACAGATGATATGACAATATACATGAAAGTAACTTCAGTAGAAGACACTGAAAAACTGCATGAGGATATAAAGACAGTATTCCAGGAGGCAGTTAAAAATAACATGGTGTGCAATAGTAACAAATTCAAAATGCTCAGAAATAAGGAAAAAAATGAAAAATTCAAACTGGGCTCTGTATACAACACAGGAGGACCACCTAGTAAAACAAAAGGAACGTGTGAAAGACTGACCTTACTGGTCATTTAACCCTTTCGGGGTTTTGGTCGTACTAGTACGGCTTACGCCCTAGGGTTATGGTCGTACTAGTACGCCTAAATTCTAGCTCCCTCAAATCAAGCAGAAACAGGCTGTTAGGCCTAGATGTGATAGAATGGGTCTGTGCGGTCAGTGTGCGCAGTATAAAAAAATTCCTGCACCACACAGTGCATAATGAGGAAAAAAAAACTCTGACCGTGTTTTTGGTTTAAAACAGCGACTTTGCAGTCTATTTTTGTATGGTATTTATGCTTGTATTCTCGTTTTCTTAGTCTCATTGTATAGAATAGATGATATATTACAGAAATATGAGATAATTTTGACTGGTTTCACGATGACAAGTACAGTGGACCCCCGAGTAACGAGCACTCCGGAAATCGTACAATTATGTAAGTACAGTGGACCCTCGGTTAACGAATACCCCGGAAATCGTACAATTATGTAAGTATAATATTTTAAGTGCATGTGGAAGTGTATTTTTGGGGGTCTGAAATAGACTAACCTACGTGACATTATTTCTTAAAGACGTAAATTCGTTCGGTAATGGCACTTGAGCAGGCTTCTGGGATGAAGTTATTTCGTTAACCGAGGGTCCACTGTATAATATTGTAAGTGCTTTTGTAAGTGTATTTTTGGGGGTCTGAAATGGACTAACCTACTTGACATTATTTCTTAAGGGAGTAAATTCGTTCGGTAATGGCACTTGAGCAGGCTTCTGTACCTTGAAACTGAGGGCAAAGTAGCGAAAATGTTCGATTTTGGCCGATGTTCAGGAGTAAACAAATCACACCATGCGTCCAATACACATCAACTGGCGAGTCTAATATTCTTGCACAAGTGCTCCGATATTATTTATACCATTTTTACAATGATGCATTTGTATACATAACATTAAATCTTCTATTTTTTGTGAGAATAAAAATTCAAAATGGAAAGCAAAAGTAATGTAAGAGGGGCCTGGAGACTTGACTAATGAACAGAGAAGATGTTATTTTAGTGCCAGGAATGTCTGCCTTGTTTATTCTGGGCCCTATTTTGAAATTGGCATCGTTTGAAATTTGTGTGAAATTGGCCAAATTGCCATTTTCTGACCACTATTTTGGGTAGTTGAAATTGGTAAATAGGCGGTTTCTTGTACTCAATCGATAGAAGAAATGGAGTTCTAGCGAAATAGCTATAATTTTAGTAGACTGAAATATTGAAATTTGCCGAAAATAGGGCTCAAAGTTGGCGAAATTGCCGATGCGTAAATGTCATCGATTCCGCTAACTTCACAAAAGCATAATTCTGTTAGTTTTCGATCAAATTTCATAAATTTTGTGGCGTTATGATCGGAAAACGATTCTCTATCATTTCATAAGAAATTTTTTTTTTTTTTTTTTTTAATTCTTGGACCCTGAGAACGAGTTTCGGAGAGGGTCCTTGGACCCCCAAAGGGTTAAAGAACACAATCTGGCCAGCAAGCGTGTGTGAGCATGTTAGATAGGAGTGAATGGAGACAAATGGTTTTTGGGACCTGACGAGCTGTTGGAGTGTGAGCAGGGTAATAGTATTTAGTGAAGGAATTCAGGGAAACCAGTTAATTGATTTAGTTGGACTCGAGTCCTGGAAATGGGAAGTACAATGCCTGCACTTTAAAGGAGGGGTCTGGGATAGTGACAGTTGGGAGGGACAATTCTAAACTGTAGTATCTGAACGCCTCTGCAAAGACAGTGATTATGTATGAGTGAGGTGAAAGTGTTGAATGATGATGAAGGTATTTTCTTTTTGGGGATTTTCTTTCTTTTTGGGTCACCCTGCCTCAGTGGGAGACGGCCGACTTGTTGAAAAAAAAAAAAATTAGGTTAATGTTGCAAAAGCTAGAAAAATGACAGGGTGGATATAGAGAACTTTCAAAACGAGAAATATTGCCAATGATGACATTCAAATTACGTATTTGTTCTCTCTCACCTAGAGTACTAAGCACTATGGACATAATAAGGGAAAACTATCAACAGTCATGGGATTAGACTATTCCACATACTACCAGCAGATTGTATACTGTTGGAATGAGTGTAGAAACCATCAAGAGGAAACTAAACAGATACCCCCACCAGGTGCCAATCACAAGCAGGCCATCAACAATAACAACCTGGCTGACCAGACAAGCACCAAAAAAGCCTGGCCCCAGGCAGGGCAGTGGGATTTGGAAAACACTAAACTGGTCACAGGTATATCTCAGGTATTATTAACCAGTCACTATATCCCAGTCTATTCTACATAAAGCTTATCAAAGTTGCATTATCATGTGCACAGTATAGGTAACTTCTCACTGATGACCATCTGACTAATGGATAACCATTTGATTATTTTCTCCTGGCAAGGTAGCCGTAAAATTGGTTCTCGTTAATGGAACCCTTATTTATAACAATCTCCATGCGGAAGTGGAGAAGAATCCTTCCTCCATAAGTCATGCATGTCATAAGAGGCGACTAAAATGCCAGGAGCAAGAGGGCTAATAACCCCTTCTGTACAAATTACTATATGTAAAAAGTATTTTCCTTTTACGCCACCCTGCCTTGGTGGGAGATGGATGATGCATTGAAATAAAAAAAATTATAACAATGCACCAAAAGAAATAGCATTTAATTTATAAGTCAGGCTTCTCACACAGGCCATTTACTGAATTATTTTCCCAACAATAAATCAAGCATATAAAATAAATAACAAGAGAGGTCTATCTTGGGAAATATGAATTCAGCCTATGTAAGCCACTCTGACAACCTCCATGGTACTGGTTAATTTGTCAACTGTATGGGGTTTACATGCAGTACTAGTATATTCTGCCCAAAACTACATTCCTTAAACTCATACCTCCAGGTCTATACAGAGTAGCATCATCGGTACAGAGGTATGATACATATTCTCCATTTGGTGCACGGAATGCTTGACCCCTTACTGGTTGCTTCTTTCCAACAACTGCTGTCATAACCTGGAAAATATAATCTGTTTATGTACATATTACAATATATACCACCTGAATAGGTGACGAAAGATTGGATATCAGATTGGAGGGAGAGAGTATGGAGGAGGTGAATGTATTCAGATATTTGGGAGTGGACATGTCGGCGGATGGGTCTATGAAGGATGAGGTGAATCATAGAATTGATGAGGGGAAAAGGGTGAGTGGAGCACTTCGGAGTCTGTGGAGACAAAGAACCTTGTCCATGGAAGTAAAGAGGGGAATGTATGAGAGTATAGTTATACCAACGCTCTTATATGGGTGTGAAGCATGGGTGATGAATGTTGCAACGAGGAGAAGGCTGGAGGCAGTGGAGATGTCATGTCTGAGGTCAATGTGTGGTGTGAATATAATGCAGAGAATTCGGAGTTTGGAAATTAGGAGGAGGTGCGGGATTACCAAAACGATTGTTCAGAGAGCTGAGGAGGGGTTGTTGAGGTGGTTTGGACATGTAGAGAGAATGGAACGAGACAGAGTGACTTCGAGAGTGTATAAATCTGTAGTGGAGGGAAGGCGGGGTAGGGGTCGGCCTAGGAAAGGTTGGAGGGAGGGGTAAAGGAAGTTTTGTGTGCGAGGGCTTGGACTTCCAGCAAGCATGTGTGAGCGTATTTGATAGGAGTGAATGGAGGCATATGGTTTTAATACTTGACGTGCTGTTGGAGTGTGAGCAAAGCAACATTTATGAAGGGATTCAGGAAACCGGCAGGCCGGACTTGAGTTCTGGAGATGGGAAGTACAGTGCCGGCACTCTGAAGGAGGGGTGTTAATGTTGCAGTTTTATAACTGTAGTGTAAAGCACCCTTCTGGCAAGACAGTGATGGAGTGAATGATGATGAAAGTTTTTCTTTTTATGGCCACCCTGCCTTGGTGGGAATCGGCCGATGTGTTAAAAAAAAAAAAAAAAAAAAAAAAAATACCACCTGAAATAAATAAGTACTAGGTAACCTACAATTTTGAAATTCACTGCAAATATTACACAGAATATACTTTTTATTAATAAAGAATGTGCAAATTGTGGCAAAATTAAGTTAATTTATTTTAATTGATTTGAAACTATAAACTACTATTAAAGTAAACTAACCAGTATTTACCTAAACAGTACCAGGTACTGTATATCAGGCATATTCTATTCCTAACTACAGTGGACCCCCGAGTTTCGTAAAAACTTCACTCCTGAAGTCTGCTCAAGTGCCATTACCGAACGAATTTACTCCCTTAAGGAAAAATTTCACGTAGGTTAGTCTATTTCAGACCCCCAAAAATACACTTCCACAAGAACTTACAAAATTATACTTACATAATTGCACGATTTCCGGGGTATTCGTTAACCGAGGGTCCACTGTATAAGGGATAAAGTAGTTGCTGTAAATTCTCACTTGATATAAATGTACTGTACATATCTCATAACCACATATCACAAAGACTATGGAAAAATACTTCACAACTAGACACCTCTCTCAAACATACTACGTATTTGTATGTGAAACATTACCTTTTATTAAATCTTGAACATTTATACACTTACATATCCACAGTATTGAAACTACAGTATGTTCCCCAAAATTGAAAAAAAAAAAAAAAAAAAATGTCGCATGACTAATTAATGGTCCAAGTCAGACCAAAATGTCTTCATGAGTTTCTTTCTTGTGTATGTGGATCATTTGTGCCAGTACAATTATGTCATATTGAATGATACTTCAGCTGGAATGACCAAGGTACGTATAAGTTCTGTCAACACAGAGTAATCATCTGACCTCCACTGATCTGACCACGAAGCATAACCTGACCTACTAGCTTAACTTGATCGTACCTCTTCAATGACAGTTCCATCTGGTCCCTTTGGTCCTCCAGGCACCAGTACTCCACTTGGAGGAATTGAAGTTGTAGATGAATTAGAATTAGAATTTGATGAAGATGAAGAGGAGGGGGGTGGATTACTGGAGTTACCACACCCCCCTCCATGATCTGCCTCCTCGACCAGCTTGCCTCGGTCTGTGGTAGTCATACTTTTCTTAAAGCTTCTTCATCTAAAACAAACAAATTTGGAAAAAAGGAGTGTCAGTATAAGTAGTTTTTAACCATATTTACTGTTTAACATCATCTTAAATGTATAATTCATAATACAGTACCTAGCTATGTTTGATGGATAATACAATGCATTCATTCACATTTAGGAACACTGAAGTAGTAGCAGTGGTCCAAGAAGAAAGATGATAATGATAATAATGAAGATGGAGACTGGAGAAGACAGCAAAAAAGAAAACTAAGAAAATGATGATGATAATGATGACGCCGCTGGTAATGAAAACGATAACAAATATTAAGATTTATTTAGATTAGTAACTCTATAAGGTAAGTACCCAAGAAAACCAAGCATTGTGACTTATTTCTACTAGGGTCCTTTCTTTCTTTAGGTCCTCCCCAAGGATGTGACCAACAGAAGTCAGCTAAATCCCAGGTATCTATTTACTATATCTGCATTTACTGCTATGTAACCAGGGCAGCAGGAAATGAGACTTGCCCTTGAGCCTCTCCTCACATAAAGCTTGAGCTGGGTTCTTCTCCCATGAAGGTCAAGACCACTACCTCTGTGCTTTGAAATGCTGACTAACTGATGAGTTAGCTATGTAGGCTAGATTTTCTAGATACAGTACTATACTGTTCAGATTTGTAACCCAGAGAGTTAGTCATTCAGGATAACCCAAGAAAGTCAGTGGGTCATCAAGGACTGTTTGTCTTATTTCCATTGGGATCCTTCAATCTTTTCCCTCCCCTACGATGCAACCCACACCAGCTGACTAACACCAAGGTACCTACTTACTGCTAGATGAACAGTGACAGAAGGTGTAAGGAAACATGCCCAATATTTCCACCCAGCTAGGGATTGAACCACAGACACTCAATATATGATAAAGTGGGAGTCATCACAGATCCTCACTGCCAGTGACAGGTGCTGTGCAAAGGTATGTAAAAGATGAAAATTAAAATTAAACATAAGAAACAGCAAGGTGATGAGGGTAACAAAAACATTAAGCAATGATAGATTGGACTTCAGATTAGAGGGAATATAGAGAAAATGTATAAATGTTTTTAGATACGATGCCAAATGACTTCGAAAAGGCAATAAATGACATGCCCATGCACTCCGCTCCAGGCCCAGACTCATGGAACTCCGTGTTCATCAAGAACTGCAAGAAGCCCCTATCACGTGCTTTTAACATCCTATGGAGAGGGAGCATGGACACTGGGGTCGTCCCGCAGTTACTAAAAACAACAGACATAGCCCCACTCCACAAAGGGGGCAGTAAAGCAATAGCAAAGAACTACAGACCAATAGTGCTAACGTCCCATATCATAAAAATCTTTGAAAGGGTTCTAAGAAGCAAGATCGCCACTAATCTTGATACCCATCAATTGCACAACCCAGGGCAGCATGGGTTTAGAGCAGGCCGCTCCTGTCTGTCCCAACTACTGGACCACTACGACAAGGTCCTGGATGCTCTAGAAGACAAACAAAATGCAGATGTTATATACACAGACTTTGCAAAAGCCTTTGACAAGTGTGACCATGGTGTAATAGCACACAAAATGCGTGATAAAGGAATAACAGGAAAAGTTGGTAGATGGATCTATAATTTCCTAACAAGTAGAACACAAAGAGTAGTAATCAACAGAGTAAAGTCTGAGGCAGCTACTGTGAAAAGCTCTGTTCCACAAGGCACAGTACTTGCTCCCATCCTGTTCCTCATCCTCATATCGGACATAGACAGGGATATAAGCCACAGTGCTGTGTCTTCCTTTGCAGATGACACCCGAATCTGTATGACAGTGTCCACCGTTGAAGACACTGTAAGACTCCAAGCAGACATAAACCAAATCTTTAAATGGGCTGCAGAAAACAAGATGAAGTTCAATGATGAGAAATTTCAATTACTCAGATACGGAAAAAGTGAAGAAATTAAAATCTCATCGGAGTACAAAACTAATTCAAACCACACAATAGAGTGAAAAACTAATGTCAAAGACCTGGGAGTGATCATGTCAGAGGATCTCACCTTCAAGGACCATAACACCGTAGCAATTGCATCTGCTAGAAAAATGACAGGATGGATAATGAGAACCTTCAAAACCAGGGATGCCAAGCCCATGTTGACACTTTACAGATTGCTTGTTCTATCTAGGCTGGAATATTGCTGCACACTAACCGCACCTTTCAAGGCGGGTGAAATTGCTGACCTTGAAAATGTGCAGAGAACCTTCACGGCACACATAACTGCGATAAACCACCTCAATTACTGGGAACGCTTGAAGTTCCTAAACCTGTACTCTCTAGAACGCAGGCGAGAGAGATACATTATTATATACACATGGAAAATTCTCGAGGGATTAGTACCAAACTTGCACACGAAAATCACTCCCTACGAAAGCAAAAGACTCGGCAGGCGATGTAACATCCCCCCAATGAAGAGCAGGGGTGCCACTAGCACGTTGAGGGACAACACAATAAGTGTCAAGGGCCCAAGATTGTTCAACTGCCTCCCAGCATACATCAGGGGGATTACCAACAAACCCCTGGCTGTCTTCAAGCAGGCACTGGACAGGCAGCTAAAGTCGGTACCTGACCAGCCAGGCTGTGGTTCGTACGTTGGACTGCGTGCGGCCAGCACTAACAGCCTGGTTGATCAGGCTCTGGTCCAACATGAGGCCTGGTCACGGACCGGGCCGCGGGGGCGTTGACCCCTGGAATTCTCTCCGGTAAACTCCAGGTACTATCTGGGAATGAACCTTTGAACTTGTTGGCAGATGGGTCTATAAGTTATAAAATGAACCACAGAATTGATAAAGGTAGAAAAGGTGGTGGTGGGTTGAAGAATCCGTGAACAATGAAACATTATGTGTGGATATAAAGAACTTTATCCATATACCAGAGCATATATGGGTGTGAAGCATGGGTTTTAAACATTGTACTGAAGAGGCTGGAGGTAGTGAATATGTCATATTCAAGGGCATTGTGTGGCATGAATATTATGCAGAAAATTCAGAGTGAAAATTTAAAGATGTGGGGGTTACCAAAAGTATAATTCAGGGGCTGAATAGGGGTTGTTGATGTGTCTGGGCATTTAGAGAGAGTGGAGCAAAATAGGATCACTAGGAGGGTATAGTACATAAATCTGGGGTGAAGGGAAGGAGGGGTAAAGGCAATTTATCCAAGGCAGGGTTGGAGGTGCATAAATCAAGTTTTGAGTGATAGGGGCTTGAACATTTAACAAGCTTGTGTGAGTGAATTGCATCTGAGTGAGTGGAGGCAAATAGTTTTTATGATTTCACATGTTGTAGTGTGAGCAAGCTAACATTCATGAGGGGATTCAGGGAAAACAGGTTAGCTGGAGTGGAGGTGTGTGGTACAGTCCCTGAACTCTGAAGGAGGGATGAGGATGTTGCAGGTTGAATGGCCATCTGAACTGTGATAACAGAACACTACTAGCAGAATGTGTTTCCTTATTTTAGGTCACCCTACCTTGGCAGAAAATGACTAGTGCTAAAAAAATAACTGAAGCGTACAAACAGATAACTGGAAGAAATAAAGGGTGCTGTACATAGTATATAATGTGCTGAAAATATCTAACCAAGACAAAACTCACAGCAATGGATTCAATTTCGGCAAATTTAGATATAGAAAGGATATAGGATGAGTGGAATAAACTCCTAGGTAGATCTTTGAAGTGAGAACTTTAGAAAGCTCTAAAAATAGATTGGATGGGTACATGAGCTGGTGTGAGTGAGTGACAGTTAAGACCTGCCTAGCATGGGCCAACAGGCTTACTGTAGTGCTCTTTCTTATGTTTTTATTATATTAATGTGAAAGCACTAAACTAGTAGCAGTCACAAGTAAGTTTATCTAGGTATAGGTACATAAATACAATTATCATACATACCTGGAGTATACCTGGAGGGCGTTTCAACGGTCAACGCCCCTGTGGCCCAGTCCATGACAAGGCCTTGTGGCAGATCAGGGCCTGATCAACCAGGTTGTCACCACTGGCTGCACACACACCAACATATGAGCCACAGCCCGGCTGATCAGGAACTGACTTTAGGTGCCTATCCAGCTCCCTCTTGAAGACAGCCAGAGGACTATTATAATCTCCCCCTTATGTATGCTGGAAGGCAACTTAACAATCTTGGTCCCCTGACACTTATTATATTGTCTTTTAGCATACTCATGGTGCCTCTGCTTTTCACTGGGAATGGGGATGCTGCACCGCCTGCCGAGTCTTTTGCTTTCGTAGGGAGAGATTTCTGTGTGCAGATTTGGGACTAGTCCCTTTAGAATTTTCCAAATGTATATTATCATCTATCTTTCTCGTCTGCATTCCAGAGTATACAAATCAAGGGACTTCAACCGTTCCCAGGAATTTAGGCACTTTCATGAACTTATACAAGCAGTGAAGTTCTCTGTATATTCTCCAGGTCTGCAATTTCACCTGCCTTGAAAGGGGCCATAAGAGTACAGCAATATTCCAGCCTAGAGAGAGAAGGCAATTTGAAGAGAATCATCACTGGCTTGGCATCCCTGGTCTTGAAGGTTCTCATTATCCATCCTATCATCTTCCTAGCAGATGTGGTAGAAACATTGTTGAGATCTTTGAAAGTGAGATTCTTTGACATTATTGTCATATTGTTTTTCTGAGGCCCATTTAAAGATTTGACTGATGTCCGCTTGGAGACTTGCAGTGTCCTCAATGGATGATGCTGTGCTGCAAATTCTGGTATCATCAACATAGGGGGACACAGTGTTGTTGGTTTACATCTCTGTCTATGTCAGATGTGAGGATGAGGAAAAGGATGGGAGTAAGTACTACTGTACCTTGTGGAACAGTGCTTTACACTGTAGCCACCTCTGACTTTAATAATATGTAATAATAATAATAATAATTTTATTTTAGCATGATACGTTTGTACAAAGGAGTATAACAATTGGGTGTACATGCCAAAAGCCCATAACAGTGTAGTAATTGTACATATGGCCATTAGGTGAGTTACAATGAATACAAGAGAAGAATTACAGTTTTGTTTATTAACATAAGGTGGAGACAATGGAATGATTAACATTTGAGAGGATTACAGATATTGAGAGAAAGTAAATAGTATTGATTATACTGCTTTACCTATGTTCATGATATTGAGCAAATGCACATATAGTTTTTACATATCTATATATGATGGGCTAGGATAAGTTAAGGAGATGAGGTGTTTTCTAACTATAGTTTTAAAAATGCTAGCTGAGCCAGTGGTTCTGGAGATTTCTGGTAGTGTGTACCAGATTTTGGGTCCTTTTATGTACACTGAGTTTTTGAAAAGATTTAGCCTGACACGGGGAATGTCATATAGATTTTTTTGTCTAGTATTGTGTCTATGGGTCCTATTGCAATTGTCAAGAAAGCACTTCAGGTCAGGATTTATATTAGAATTGATTGTTCTGTAAATGTAGGTTGCACAGTAGTACGAGTGAATATTTTGTACAGTGAGTACATTTAGGTCTTTGAAAAGTGGGGGTGTGTGTTGTCTAGCAGTGGATTGTGTGATCATTCACACTGCAGCTTTTTGTTGGATTATTATTGGCTTTAGGTGATTTGTCGTTGTGGAACCCTAGGCATAAACAGCATAGGTGAAGTAGGGGTGAATATCAGTGAACAGTATAGTGTAAGTAGTGCTGTTTGTGGTGCATAGTAACGTATCTCTGAGAGGATGCCAACTGTTTTAGATACTTTTTTTTTTTTTTATGTGTGTTGGATATGGGAGCTGAATTTCAGGTTGCTGTCAAGGTGAAGACCCAGGAATTTTTCCTCATTGTTTGGCAATAAGAATGTTGTTAAGCAAAATGCTTAGTTGAACCTCACTTACCTGGAGTTTACCTGGAGAAGGTTTCGGGGGTCAACGCCCCCGTGGCTTGGTCTGAGACCAGGCCTCGTGGTGGATAAGGGTCTGATCAACCAGGCTGTTACTGCTGGCAGCACATAAACTGACGTACGAACCACAGCCCAGTTGGTCAGGTACTGACTTTAGGTGCCTGTCCAGTGCCTTCTTGAAGACAGCCAGGGGTCTATTGGTAATCCCCCTTATGTATGATGGGAGGCAGGTGAACAGTCTTGGACCCCGTACACTTATTGTGTTGTCTCTCGGTGTACTTGTGGAGCCCCTGTTTTTCATTGGGGGAATGTTGCACCTCCTGCCGAGTCTTTTGTTTTCACAGGGAGTGATTTTCGTGTGCAAGTTTGGTACTAATCCCTCTGGGATTTTCCAAGTGTATATATTGTCATGTATCTCTCTCACCTGCGCTCCAGGGAATACAGATCACGGGCCTTCAACCGTTCCCAGTAATTTAGGTGCCCTATCGTACTTGTGTGTGCCGTGAAAGTTCTTTGTACACTCTCCAGGTCATCAATTTCCCCTGCCTTGAAGGGGGCAGTTAGTGTACAGCAGTATTCCAGCCTAGAGAGAACAAGCGATTTGAAGAGAATCATCATGGGCTTGGCGTCCCTAGTTTTGAAGGTTCTCATTATCCATCCTATCATTTTCCTAGCAGATGCGATAGACACATTGTTGTGGTCTTTGAAGGCGAGATCCTCTGACATTATCACTCCCAGGTCCTTCACATTACGTTTTTGCTCTATTGTATGGTTTGAATTTGTCGTATACCCTGATACAGTTTTAATTTCCTCAAGTTTTCCATATCTGAGTACAGTGATCCCTCGGTTTTCGCCGAAAATTCATTCCAGAATGCTGCTCAAGTGCCATTACCGAACGAATTTACTTCCTTAAGAAATAATGTCACGTAGGTTAGTCTATTTCAGCCCCCCAAAAATACACTTGCAACCGCACTTACGAAAATACACTTACATAAATGTTTGAGTTTGGAGATGCACGAGAACCGAGGGACCACTGTAGTTGAAATTTCTCTTCATTAAATTTCATATTGTTTTGAGTGGCCCATTTGAAGATTTGGTTTATGTACGCTTGGAGTTTTGCGGTGTCTTTGATAGGGGTCACTGTCATGGCAATCCGGGTGTCATCCGCAAAGGAAGACATGGAGCTATGGCTTACATCTCTGTCTATGTCAGATATGATGATGATGAATAGAATGGGAGCGAGTACTGTGCCTTGTGGAACAGAGCTTTTCATTGTAGCTGCCTCAGACTTTACTCTGTTTACTATTACTCTTTGTGTTCTATTTGTCAGGAAGTTATAGATCCATCTACCAACTTTTCCTGTTATTCCTTTATCACGCATTTTGTGCACTATTACACCATGGTCATACTTGTCATAGTGATCCAGTAGCTGGGACAGGCAGGAGCAACCTGCTCTAAACCCGGGTTGCCCTGGGTTGTGTAACTGAAAGATAGTATTTAGGTGGTTGGCGATCTTGTTTCTTAAAACCCTTTCAAAGATTTTTATATGGGATGTTAGTGCTATCAGTCTGTAGTTCTTTGCAATTGCTTTACTGCCACCTTTGTAGAGTGGTGCTATATCTGTTGTTTTTAGCGAGTGTGGGATGACCCCTGTGTCCATGCTTCCTCTCCATAGAATGCTGAAGGCATGCGACAGGGGCTTCTTGCAGTTCTTGATGAACACAGAGTTCCACGAGTCTGGGCCTGGGGCAGAGTGCATGGGCATGTCATTTATTGCCTTTTCAAAGTCTTATGGTGTTAGGATAATATCCGAGATTTTTGAGATGACCAAATTTTGGGTCTCGTTCATAAAGAATTCATTTGGATTGTCGACCCTTAGTCTGGGCAGCGGCTCACTGAACACCGAGTCGTATTGGGACTTCAGGATCTCGCTCATTTCTTGGCTGGCCTGGTGGCTAAAACTCTCGCTTCACACACGGAGGGACCGGGTTCGATTCCCGGCGGGTGAAAACATTTCGATGTGTTTCCTTACACCTGTTGTCATGTTCACCTAGCAGCAAATAGGTACCTGGGTGTTAGTCGACTGGTGTGGGTCGCATCCTGGGGGACAAGATTGAGGACCCCAATGGAAATAAGACAGACAGTCCTCGATGACACACTGACTTTCTTGGGTTATCCTGGGCGGCTAACCCTCCAGGGTTAAAAATCCGAAGAAAATCTTATCTGTCATCTGTGTATGTCCCATCTCGCCTAAGCAGGGGTCTAATGCTGCATGACATAGAGAATGACATAGCTGACCTGCTAGGCAGTTATAGAATGATATAGCTGACCTGCTAGGCACTTATAAAACAATATAGCTGACCTGCTAGACACTTATAAAACAATATAGCTGACCTGCTAGGCAGTTATAGAACGATATAGCTGACCTGCTAGGCAGTTATAGAATAATATAGCTGACCTGCTAGGCAGTTATAGAATGATATAGCTGACCTGGTAGGCAGTTATAGAATGATATAGCTGACCTGCTAGGCAGTTATAGAATGATACAGCTGACCTGCTAGGCATTTATAGAATGATATAGCTGACCTGCTAGGCAGTTATAGAATGATATAGCTGACCTACTAGGCAGTTATAGAATGATACAACTGACCTGCTAGGCAGTTATAGAATGATATAGCTGACCTGCTAGGCAGTTATAGAATGATATAGCTGACCTGCTAGGCAGTTATAAAATGATATAGCTGACCTGCTAGGCAGTTATAGAATGATATAGCTGACCTGCTAGGCAGTTATAGAATGATATAGCTGACCTGCTAGGCAGTTATAGTTATATAACTGACCTGCTAGGCAGTTATAGAATGATATAATTGACCTGCTAGGTAGTTATAGAATGATATTGTTGACCTGCTAGGCAGTTATATAATGATATAGCTGACCTGCTAGGCAGTTATAGAATGATACAGCTGACCTGCTAGGCATTTATAGAATGATATAGCTGACATGCTAGGCAGTTATAGAATGATATAGCTGACCTGCTAGGCAGTTATAGAATGATATAGCTGACCTGCTAGGCAGTTATAGAATGATATAGCTGACCTGCTAGGCAGTTATAGAATGATACAGCTGACCTGCTAGGCATTTATAGAATGATATAGCTGACATGCTAGGCAGTTATAGAATGATATAGCTGACCTGCTAGGCAGTTATAGAATGATATAGCTGACCTGCTAGGCAGTTATAGAATGATATAGCTGACCTGCTAGGCAGTTATAGAATTATATAGCTGACCTGCTAGGCAGTTATTGAATGATATAATTGACCTGCTAGGCAGTTATAGAATGATATAATTGACCTGCTAGGCAGTTATAGAATGATATTGTTGACCTGCTAGGCAGTTATAGAATGATATAGCTGACCTGTTAGGCAGTTATAGAATGATATAGCTGACCTACTAGGCAGTTATAGAATGATACAGCTGATCTGCTAGGCAGTTATAGAATGATATAGCTGACCTGCTAGGCAGTTATAGAATGATATAGCTGACCTGCTAGGCAGTTATAGAATGATATAGCTGACCTGCTAGGCACTTATAAAACAATATAGCTGACCTGCTAGGCAGTTATAGAATGATATAATTGACCTGCTAGGCAGTTATAGAATGATATTGTTGACCTGCTAGGCAGTTATAGAATGATATAGCTGACCTGTTAGGCAGTTATAGAATGATATAGCTGACCTACTAGGCAGTTATAGAATGATACAGCTGATCTGCTAGGCAGTTATAGAATGATATAGCTGACCTGCTAGGCAGTTATAGAATGATATAGCTGACCTGCTAGGCAGTTATAGAATGATATAGCTGACCTGCTAGGCACTTATAAAACAATATAGCTGACCTGCTAGACACTTATAAAACAATATAGCTGACCTGCTAGGCAGTTATAGAACGATATAGCTGACCTGCTATGCAGTTATAGAATGATATAGCTGACCTGCTAGGCAGTTATAGAATGATATAGCTGACCTGCTAGGCAGTTATAGAATGATACAGCTGACCTGCTAGGCATTTATAGAATGATATAGCTGACCTGTTAGGCAGTTATAGAATGATATAGCTGACCTACTAGGCAGTTATAGAATGATACAACTGACCTGCTAGGCAGTTATAGAATGATATAGCTGACCTGCTAGGCAGTTATAGATATAGCTGACCTGCTAGGCAGTTATAGAATGATATAGCTGACCTGCTAGGCAGTTATAGAATGATATAGTTGACCTGTTAGGCAGTTATAGAATGATATAGCTGACCTACTAGGCAGTTATAGAATGATACAACTGACCTGCTAGGCAGTTATAGAATGATATAGCTGACCTGCTA